>JAULKJ010330894.1:0-10064 GCA_032355405.1 Rubia balearica | reverse complement strand
ATTTGTGCAGATACAGGTTATGTCAATGGTGCGCCCTAGCATATGAACATGCGCCATCCAGAGTGCGTTACTATCAACTATATGTACATGCTGAGGGACCTCCACCAGGTGTCAGGTACAATGAATCAGAAGTCACCGTCCAGCTCCTCCTGGCAGACAAGGTGGTCGTCGACGACGCACTACAAGACCCACTCCTGACATTGGTTTCTCTCAAACCAGACCTTCACATGCTAATCCACCCTACGAAGGACCATCCCATGGTGGACCATTGCACTCGATCACTTCTCCGGTTCATTCTGCTGGATACCTTACTCCAACTTGTAGTCAGCACATTTGTCTCTAACTGATCAGTTCCATACATCTAGCGGTCCTCAAGTTCAACATCATTCCAATAACGATGAACCTGAATACGATATGAAGGAGGACTTAACGGAAGGAATTTAGGATGAATACTTAGTAACATATACTCCTGTGCCTGTAAGAAGATGCACATCCCACACGATTCGCTCGCCGCCATGTGGAAAACTTTGCGGAGGACATCAGTACAGTCGAGGCGAGTTCAACTAACATTGTATTAATAATACCTACATTTCTACCAACCAAATGGGAATTTATTCATATTTAGTAATAATTATCGTCCTCAAATTAAATAATCATTGAATATGATTACTATTTTATTTCTTACAGTGAAGTTAATAAACATGGAGCAACATATAATTTTTAAAAGAAAATACTACTAGGCTATTCGGAAAAAATAATACTAGGTTATTCAACAAATGATTAATTCATTAATCCATTAGAAAAAAATATATGTATATATATACACATATATGTACATATTCATTTACCTGAAATTTGTTCATTTTTAATTCCTTCTCAAATTTTTGGAAAATAAAATTAATTTTAAAAATAAATTAATTAAAACTAGAGGATGCATTTCAATAATACATCCTCCTCATTTTTTTAATTTTTTATTAATTTCCGGAAGCAAAAAATACTTTTAAAATTTTTATTTAAAATCAGAAATGCGTCCTCTTCATTATTTTTAATTATTAATTATATTATTTTCCAGAAAATAAAATATATTAAATAAAAATTAATTATAATTAAAGGTCGCATTTCAAAAATGTGTCCACTTTATTTTTAATTTTAAATTAAGAGTTTTCCAGAAAATTAAATAAATTTAAAAACAAATAAAAAATAATTAACTGGAGAACGCATTCTTAAAATGCGTTCTCTCCATTTCCTTTTTCTTTTAATTAAATTTCAGATAAAAAATAAAATAAAACCCCCATGAGGACGCATTTCGAGAATGCGTCCTCCCCCTTCATTTCCACTTTAAAAAAAAACCTACACAACATCTAACTTCCTCCTTTCAACACCCTTCCAAGCAAGAACTCCCATTTAATGGACATCCATCCATTTAACTAGAGCCATGTTCACTGGAGTTTATCTAAATGATCTGTTCCGATTTGAACTGAATTGAACTGACTGAAATAAAAAAAAGTGTCTTAAGAAATAATGGTGTATGACTACATTAAGTTAAATTTCACCAAATTAAACTTATGTTGAACTCGACTCAACTAAACTGAACTGAGTTGATTTAAACTAAACTGAATTGAATCAATTGAGCTGAAATGCAGATAAGGTCCGGAGAAAAGGCCTAAGTGGTTCGTAACACTTCCTTTGAATGTTCGGAATAGTGCCTCCTAAAAATCTTACTAGGAAAATTTAACGTGGACAACAAAACCTAGTGAAGGAAACATAGTACATCTTTCATTGAAGCATATTGCCTCATTAAAAACCTTACCAGGAAAATCTAGTGGAAAAAACCATTGATAAGGGAAAAAGAGTACAGTGTATAGCCCCCCTTCTTGAGCACATCATTTAACATTTCTCAATCATCGAATTCTAATCTTATGCATAATCTTTTCAAATGTTGACGTTGGTAGTGATTTGGTTACGAGATCAGCAACGATGTCTCTAGAACGAATTTGGCGAGCACAAATTTCACCATTCTTTTATCGGTTGTGAGCGAAGAAGAATTTTGGTGAAATGGGCTTCGTTCTATTTACTTTGATGAATCATTCCTTTAGTTGAGCAATACAAGCAATGATGTCTTCAAACAAAGTGGTGGGAGCTGACTTATCCGATTTCAAATAACATGTTTCACGAATATGGTGAATTACGGATATTAACCAAACATGTTCCTGACTGACTTCATGAATTGCCAAAATTTAGCATGGTTGGAAGAAGTGACAACCATTATTTGCTTCATGGAATGTCAAAAGATAGATGTTCCTGTACATGTCAATATATAACTCATTTGCGATTTGGTGGGAATCATATAAGTATTCGGCATCTCCATAACCCACGAGGTCGCTATTGAGCGACTTAGTGTAGTAAGGTCCCAAATTAATCTTACTCAGAAGGTACCAAATTTTTTTTTAAAAAAAATACGATTCCAATGTCTCTGTGTAGGAAAATAACTATATCTCACTAATAAATTCACCACAAAAGCTATGTCACAGTTAGTATGGCTTGCCAAATACATCAAAGCACCAATAGCATTGAGATATGGTACTTCTGAAACAATTAGTTATTCATCATTTTCACGAGGTCAAAATGGATCCTTTTCATCGGTGTGCTCAAAGGGTGAGATTTATCCATATAAAACCCTTTTAACACTTGAGCAGTGTAAGAGAACTAGTGCACTAAAATACCATTTTTGAAATGCTCAATCTCCAACCCAAGACAGAACTTTGTCTTCCCAAGATCTTTCATTTCGAATTTAATTTTCAAATATTTATCCCCCTTTTGGATCTCTTCAAGAGATTCAATCATATTCCGATTATTAATATACACTGTGATGATAACAAATTTTGACCTCTAATACTTGAGGTAGATCGGCTCATTTTGATAACTACGTTTCATTTGATATTCACTGAGACGATTATACCAAATGCGTTGGGCTTGTTCAAAACCATATAAAGATCAACCCATATTGATCAAATAGAGTTCTCGAGAATCAGAATTACATTGCTTTGGAAATTGCAATCCATCCTAAATTTTCGTATAAATATCATTATCAAGTGAGCCATACAAATAGATAGTCACTACATCAATTAAACGCATTTCAAGGGATTCATTTGCAGCCATATTAAGAAAATAATGAAAAGTAGTTGCATCCACCACGAGAGAATACGTCTCCTCATTATCAATACCCGGTCTCTGAGAAAAACCTTGTGTGCAAAGTCGTGCCTTATGGCGCACAGTTTTATCAATCTCATTTCTCTTTTGCACAAAGACCCAATTATAGCCCACAGGCCGCACATCTTCAGGGTTTGAGTTAAACTTTTCCAAATGTTTTTTTCATTTTTCGAGAAATAATTATAGTTGTATTGCGTTTTTCCATTTTGGTCAATCATTTCTATGCCTGCATTCTTCAATAGGTGTTGGCTCATGATCCTCGTTTCCATTCGTTAGGTCACATGCTGCAGCATATATAAATTTATCTTCGATGTCAATTTTGTACCGGTTCCATTTTACGCCCGACATGACATAGTTAATCAAGATCTTTTCATTTTCAATCATGTCGTAAGATTCTTCCGGAATCTTAGAAAATTCTTCAACAATTTTCACCTTGTTTTTGTCATCCACATTGTTTGCTCATTTTCACTAACAAGGATGTTTGTCTTTGGAACCATCTGGCCTACCTCTTTTTAATTGTGTCTTTATCTCATTTCTAATGGTAGGTTGTCTTTCAGGGACATCAATTTAAATAGAAGCCTTAATAGCCAGTACAAGTGATTTTGTCACACGTTTTAGGCCAATAAAAAGAATTTGACAATTATTTTTCTAATCTTTGCAAATGAATTATATTTTGTACTTATAGTTCACATAAATTTGTAAGATGATCCAAATTTGAGAAATAAATTTGAGAAAGACATAATTTTTCAAATTTATTATTCTTTAGTGGCTTTATTTTCTCCCCTTAATATTGGGAAAACTGACTCGTTGAAATGATAATCAGCAAAATGAGCCGTAAAAAAATCTTTCGTCGTTGGTTCAAAATATTTAATAATTAACGAAGATTCGTACCCAATATATATCCCCATCCTTCTTTGAGACCCCATCTTTGTTTGTTGCAGTGGAGAAATTAGTACATTTACCGCACATCTAAATTTTTTGAGATGAGATATACTCCCTACGTCCCGGAATAATTGGCATACTTTAAATTTTCATCTGTCCCATATAAAATGACACACTTTAATTCTTACCCAAAAAGGTAAATGATATGTTGTAAAATTCCTACAATATCCCTTTTAACTTCATCAACTTTATGGTTGGCCTTACTGCTTTTCCAGAATATCCCTACTTTTCACAATTATTCTTTGCCACCTCATCTTGCATAAAGTACCGAGTCACACTTCAATGTGACATTTATTCTGGGATGGAGGGAGTATTTGGTTCCTGACCAAAAACCATTTGTTGGGGGGGTAAAACTCATTATAACTTGTTGGCCTAATGTGGACTAATTTGCATACAATATAGCATGACGCTAAGTTGATGCTGGGAGATTATTTCTCCACAACATTGTCCCCGCAATCAATTGAATGGATTTAATGAACGATTTAACTAGATCGTTCTGTGTATGAAAATGAGCTACATGATGTTTAACACTAATCCCAATCGACATACAATAATCATTAAAATATTGAGATGTAAAATCACTAGCATTATCAAGACGAATTGTCTTTATATTGTGATCAAGAAAATGTGCACGTAATTAAATTATCTCCGCATGTAATTTTGCAAACGTCATATTGCGAGTGAATAATAAGCATACATGTTATCATCTCGTAGATGCGTCAATAAATACCTTGAAATATCGAAATGGTCCACATGGTGGATTAATGGACCCACATATATCACTCTGTATGTGGTCCAAAAATGCAGAAGATTTGATAAAGATTTTCATTGGTGTTGGCCTCACGCTTAACTTTCCTTGAGAATAAGAAGTACACAAGAGCTCACTAGTTTGAAGAATCTTTTGGCTCTTCAAACTATGACCATGTGAATTTTCTGTTATTGCGCGCATCATTATGATACCAGAATGGCATAACCGGTCATGCCAAATTGTAAATTCATCAACAAGAATCTAGTTTGTTGCATATATTCACCAATAAATGTGCAATATAATCCAGAGGAATAAGAAGAAAACCTTTCCAGTATCATCTTCTTTCAGGAATTCATACTTTTAATGTACAAGAATTCACGGTTACCTTCATTACTAGTCTTAATATGATATCCATTTCTACAAATATCTTTAAAACATAATGATGCGGGGAAATCCTTCAGGGCCAGCATAATCTCCAAAATTAGCTCGACATGCTTGATCATCTTGGGTGCCTGCAAAAAAGCTCACGGGGAGATCACCAAGACAAAGCTCTAACGCTCAAGTTATGGTCTAGCTACATATGTGTTTTATCTTCAGTATTTTCTTACTTTCTTTGTTATTTATTTTCGTTGTTTATAGTTGGTAAGTCGTGTGATTGTGTCCCATGTTGTGTGCTTCCTGTCTCTGGATCGTGGTCAAGTTGAGGTGTTTGTGGAAGCTGGTTCCTTTCTTATCCCGAGTGAGGTGCGGCTTGTATTCAGTGATCTCATTTGCTTCTGTGAGGTGTTCATTCTAACACTAGATTTTGCTCGACTAGGAAGGTATATATCATAAGCCCCACAGCCAGAGAGTAATGTGAGCAAAGAATATGTACTATTTATCAAACTTAGTAAAGTTTGTAAATGAGAAAGGTTAGTAGAGAGAGATTAATGTTTCTTTATGTTATGATAAAAAGTTGATTAGAAAGTGAAAGACGACTTTGTGGTTGAAGGTGTATGAATAGGTGTAACCGACCTTCTAAATTCATGTGTTCTCAGGCTGTGGTTGCAAGTGGCCCGAAGAATCAGGGATAGTTTTTTAATTATAAAAGAGGTGGTAGGAGTGCTGGTTTCAGCAGTAATTTTAACGGCCATTTCAAGAACTCCCTTGATGAACGTTCTTAGATTAAGTGTATTAGTTTTTAGTGCACTTTTCAATTAATGAACAGTTTGTGGAGTGAAGGTAAATTGATCTTCGTGTTACTTGTGGGATTTTTGAAATATTAGTAAGGGGGTAGGAGTGGTAATAGTGTGGTTACCTTGAATGATATAGTTGCGCTGAAGGAGCATCATTCATTTCTAAATGGTTGTGAGGTTAGGATACCTTGCACTGGCGATGTAGTGCGGGGATCCCCATCTAGTTTTTTCAGCTTGTAAGAATATCAATTGCAGTATGACCTTACATTTCCTATTCTGGGTACATCATGAGTGCGTTGGAAGCTTACACAGTTGCTCTTGCTCAGATGCATCCTGGGGGGGGGGTGGTCGTACTGGTTTATTTCAAACTGGTGTGTCTCTAAGCCAATAAGAGTTTCACAATGAAGCTATTTTCTACATTTTGACTAAGTCTTGGGTGGATTTCTACCCCATGACATCGAAGGCTGATGTCGTGCAAAGGATTCCAAGAGATTGTGGCGCTTGGAAAGAGAATTTTTTTTAATGTTAACTGTACTTGTAATGACATGATGCCTGCATGGAATGACAAGGTGCCTGTGGCTAGGGTGGCAAAGTGGAAGATATAAATAAGTTCTACGAGATATTTGATTTCATATTTGGTAGAGATAGGGAGACTTATGGAAAGGCGAGGTATGATATTCATATTACCAGTATTGTATATGTGATGTTTTAACCAAGTACGCTATGACCCGAGTAACCTTCCTCCAATAATTTTTAGCTGTGAAGTTCTATTGCCCAGTAGGGGTGGTGTCGTTGGACTGGAATGCGAATGCATCTAGCAGTCAATGCAGGGATGGTAGTGGTGAATTGAAGGTGGTTCCTTCTCGCATACATAATGGTTGATGATAGCAAGGGGGGTGCTAGTGCCACTAAGCGCAAGGCTAGAAGAATTGAAGGCTATGGTTCCGGTCCCTAGAGGTAATGAAGTCAAAGGATGTTGCTACTATGGTTGTGAACACCAGAAAAATATCATGAGAGTTCGCGATTGATGTTCACAAATTTTCCACCGTGTTTGGGTCGATTAAGGAGGTGTTTAACTCTTTCTTCCTATGTCATGTGTGACTGTTACTGTTTGTGCTAATGGAAATGTATTTATGCAGGTGAGTGATGTTACAGTATTTTCAGCTCAACGTGTCATTATACGGACAAGGTTAGAGAATTTAGGGAGAGGTTGGAGCTACTAGAATCAACGATGGAAAGGGAGTGAGAGCTCGTGACGAGGTAGAAATGTAGTTGGTTAGGATATGCGTCCTTTGTGAGGAGAAGAACGGTGTCAATGATGCATTGCATAGTGAGGCTAAGGCAAGAGAATGGTCCTGCTCATCTAAGTTATTTTCTTGAAGTGGTTGATAAGTTGGCGATGACTCAGAGGTTTGAAAATTTTCTCAGTGATATGTATGTTCAGATGACTTAGGTTGGGGGAATGAGGCTTTAGCTTGTATTAGTAATCATAATCCTAATCAAATTCCAACAACTCGAGCTTCTTCACAACTACCTCATGTTTCAACTTATTAGCCTCGAAACATGTCTCCAGCTTCCGGTGAGCGTCGTTTTACTCACCAAATAACCCGTAACTTAGGAAATACTAATTAGTATAACGATAAGCAGTTTCGATCCCACAAGGAGCCAAAATCAATAATTTCAATTTCACTTCCTACTAATTTAGAAAAACCTTTTTGGTGATGCCACCATGCCTTAATTTTGAAAAGGATTTACAACACTAATATTGCAAATAATGAAATATAAAAAATAACTCTATATATGAATGATATCGGCTAAGAATAACTCATGCTAGTTAACATCGATCATAGGCACAATGATAAATCAATTCTTACACATCTATCGGTTATTGGAAAGTAGGTACGCTTAACCTTTCCCAATTCTTTCTTACTTTATCGACAGTTAATCAATTACAATTAACTAGTTGGAGTCCTACCACGCATTGCACGGTGTTTTGGTTAAAAATATTTAGTTAATATAAAACGTAGTAGTCTTTACTTTTCATATTTAAAATGAAATTTTAAATAAAATGATAAATATATATTATATAATAGTAACTATAAGAATTACAAAGTAAAAGTAATCAATTTATGTAGAATTTATTTTTTAAAATGATGGAAATTAAAATAATTATAATCTTTCCAGAATTGACTCATAGTAAGAATATGAAATAAAATATAAAGTAAATATTCAAATTGTGCAGAAACAAAACATGTCATTGATAATACAAGTAAGGAAAAAGTGAAAAAATAAACGTATAAAATTGAGAAAGTGTAGGAATGACCTTGTAAAATATGAAAGTGCGAAACCCTATCTTTTAGTCAAAATGTGCAGTTTTACCCATTTGGCCGATTTCTGACTTTGACCGATGTAGGTCCAGCGTTGACTAACAATGAAAAGATAGAAATACCCCTCAACTCAAAACTAAAATTGTAATGACTGTTCTACCCCCTAGACTTCTTCTTCTCCAAACACACCATGGCCACCACCTGCCACTGCATCCGCCGCTATGCCTCCGCTGCCAAACCTCTATCCACCACCTGTCCCGCCTGCCAGAAACCACCTCTCCCCAGCCCGGAAACCCTAACCTCTACCTCAATCCGCTCCGTTGTCGGACCCGCCTCTCAGAACCACGCCCCTACCACCCAGCCACCACCTCTCCCCAGCCCAGAAACCCTACCCTCTACCTCAATTCGCTCACTTCCATCCACCTCAATCTGCTTCGCTGCTGGCCTTGCCTTTCGGAACCACGCCCTGCCAACCAGCCACCACCTCTCCCTAGCCCAGAAACCCTACCCTCTACCTCAATTCGCTCACCTCCATCCACCTCAATTCGCTCCGCTGCACACCAGCCTCCCAGAACCATGCCTCGCCATCCAGAAACCCTAGCTCCGCTCAAATCCCTCTCTTCGTTGGCATCACTCAAATCCCCTAAAAACACCCCATTGTCACTACTGCTATTCGCTTCGCTGCTGGCCCCGCCTCCTAAAACCACACCCTGTCACCCAGAAACCCTAGCTTCGCTCAAATCCCTCCCTTCATTAGCATCGCAGAAATATGCTTCGCTCAAAACCCTCCCGCCACCCAAAAAACCTAGCTCTTCTCGCCTCCACTCGAATCCACTCAAATCGTAGATGGAGCACGCCGATACTGGTGAAGAGACAGTTGGGTGGGGTCATTGCTATCGTTGGTTGAGCAGCGGTGAAATAATGTCACAGTCGATGGTTGTTAGGCGGAAGGAGGGAGGGTGAAAAGAAAGGAAGGAGGGAGGGTGAGAGAGGTGAGAATCAGGTGAGAGAGGTGAGGCTGAGTGAAGAAGAAAGAAGGGAGGGTCATTCTTGTCTTTTCATGTTTTTTTTTGTTGAATTTTTAACTCAAGGGTATTATGGTCATTTCACTAATTTCTGGCCAAATTGGTTGTTGACAATTTGATCAACGATTTTCAGGGTTATTTTTTTCATTTTCAGATTTTACAAGGTTATTTATGCACTTTCGCCAAAATGTGACACCCCGACTAAATAGTGTGGATATTTTTATTACAATTCTAAAACCTTAATAATAACTATCACAATGAAATTCTAGAGTCTGAACTTAAAGCTAATTCGTAACCAAATGAAGGTCTTCTTATTAGCTATACTATACTAAGGGGCCTCGAGCGTCCTTCGCACTTTATTTGTCGCGGTCACATTATACTTAGCGCTTAAGCTAAAAGATTTTAGAAAAATGTGGGGTGAGCTTTCGCCCGTGAGAGTTCCAAATTTCAAAATATTTCATGTCATGTAAATAACAATATGCAATGAACGAAATTTCAATAAACATTATGCAATCAAAAGCTGTGGTCATTAAAACTTTAATGTAAAATCATTAATTTATAATAAAAAAATGCATAAAATCTGCTTTGGCCTCTTGACCTGGCTCTTGCTTAGAGCCTTCTGAGGGGTCTCTTAAAA
>JAULKJ010330887.1:0-10064 GCA_032355405.1 Rubia balearica | reverse complement strand
AGCCTCACCCCGCATTCACCAATACCACTGGCACTGCCGGTGATGAGAGCTACTTTGTCTTCCAGTATGTTAGATTAAGATGAATATTTGATCAAAACAAAGGACTTATAATTCAGTAAAAATAGTTGAAGTACTTCTTGTTCTTGGCAGCCATTTGTCGTTAACTCTTAAGTTGCTAATCGAATTCAGGGCTCTGTACAACTTTTGTGATGATATAAGTTGTTATCAGGAATCATGCCTGAGTTCATACTTTTAATTGAGGTTTGATCGCCGATCAAATTAAGAGGCGGTCAAATTAAGTGGGTGGAGGATATGGGTTTATAGTATTTTTGCCTTATAATATTTTGGATTGGGTTGAAAGGGTCATTTTTTATTGGTCAATGGCTGGAAATGACTAGTCAATGTCGGAATATAATCTCTAGGGTTATATTTGCACTTATGTAAAGTAGATAAGATTAATTTTGCACTAAAAATTATCACAAGGTTATATGTGCACTACTGAATTATATAGGGTTATATTTGTATATATCCCAATTATTTATAGAGAAAAGTGCATACATAACCCTATCTAATTCGCATAAGTGCATATATAACCTTATGATAATTGAAAGCGACAATATAACCCTAGATAACAAGTGAAAGTGCAAATATAATCCTTTCCGGCAACTTTTAGCTGGAATTTCATGAAAGACATTTTCACTCTTCTGAAAAAATAAAATAATAGGAAATGACACTACTACCCTTATCATCATTAATACCCAAATATTTTCGTTGGACCACCGCCGGACTACTCCTGCACTGCTTCCATAATAGGTAGGGTTATATCAACACATTATGAAAAGTGATAGGGGGTTAAATCAGCATATTTCTAAAACTTATAGGGTTATATCAGCACATTCCTAAAAAATGTAGGGTTATATCAGTACATACTATTAAAAAAAGTGTCATATTAGTACAAAATCAACGCCAACCACACACAACAGCCATTTCAACCACTTCTACCGATTGTCGATGCTCCAAAGTGTGATTCTAGTGGCTAAGAAAGAGCTTTGGTGAGTTCTTCGCACCCGACAATGAAGTGAGGGTGTGGGAACCTTTCAAAAATGGTATCTTCATCTGAAATTCCCTTAATTAACTAGATTAATGTGATATTGAGTTTTATTCTTTGATTTTCTTTTGCTTCTCCTCACACGAATAGAGATATGTGGTATATATGGTATAGAATATAAGTATTTTGATGATATTTTGTTTATTTTGTTCAGCTTAGTTTGGATTTATGATTGGATGACATTTGGTATTCTGTGTGTAGCTATTTTTTTTTATGTTCTTCGGCCTAGGGTTTTTAATGTTGATGGGTGTTGCTTTAATAATGTGTTCTGATATAAACCTGCACTTTTTGCGAATGAACTGATATAACCCTCTAATTTTTAGGAATGTTCTGGTTTAACCCTATTAGTTTTCATAATGTGCTGATATAACCCTACCAAGTCCAACGGTGGTCTGGCGGCCGGCGATGGTGGTCCGGTGATGGGTAAGGGTATAATTGTCCACCCAAATTCAGCTTTTGGTCCGAGGGCATTTTTATCATTTTTGGGGGTTCGACACCGGAAAAACACGGTCAACACCGAATTTCTCACCAGAGGATTATATTTGCACTTTCGTCAACTAATTAGGGTTATATTTGTAATTTTATTTATCTGAGCGTCATGTTTGTAATTAATCAAATGTATAGGGTTATATTTATATATATTTCTTATTTCTATCTCACATATTTTTAACAAAGATAAAAATGAATGAAGAACTTGATAATCTAATACTGGATTAATAGTCCCTGCCCAGCTATTCTAAGGAACTTGTTCTATTTCATTAATCCAAACAAGATATTTACTCTCACGTTTTCAAAAATTCAGATGTTTTAACCAATCAACTATTAAAATAGGTATTAAGGAATAGTAATATATGTGAATGTTATTTGTAATTGTAATTAGATTAGAATTCATTTTCTAGTTGAATTTAGCTCTTTTGTACTAATATATAATGTACTCTAGAGCATGAATACAAACACACATTATTACCCTTATTATTTTAGATGCCAAGTTTCACGCCGCTGACCACGTGCCACCGGCTGCGACTCTGACCACTGCATTGCCCAGCTCTCTGGCATCTCCTCCCTCTGGCTCGTCTCCGTCGCCTGACTCGCTGGAAAATACTTCGGTGCTGCCACCTCAGTCTAAGCTGCTTACTGCACGCTGGAGTGGTCGTAATTGTTGACCTCTTACTTATCTGCAATATTATGTCTGCTCTATTGCTGATATTAACACCCCGCCTCCACTGCTACAACCACACTTCCGACATCACATTCCTCGGGTGTTCTCTATCCTTTAACAGGTTTTGTAAATTGTGATAAATTTTCCAATACGTATGCTAGATTTTTGGGTGTAGTAACTTATAGTGTAGATCCCACCACTTACTCTGAACCCAAACTCCACCATCTCAAGACCTCTAAAAGCTAAATACTTTCCATCAACATCTTCATTAGAAGCGAACTGGGTGGACGCTTCATATGCATGGAGATCTATTTTAGAAGGAAGAGATCTGTTATCAAAGGGTATTCAAAAAAGGATCGGTTTAGGGACATGCAAAATTTTTAAAATGGTCTCTGGCTTAAAAGATTAACCAAACCTGAAACCTACATCACTATTGGGGGACTTCCCAGATGATCTAAATGGCATCCATTTGATGACTCTGAATGGCACTACGTGATATGAAAACCTAATCTGAAACACTTTTAGTGTTGAAGAATCCACTCTTATATTGTCTTTACCAAGAAGCATTGACTCCGTACACCCTGACAGGTGGATATGGAATCCAACAACTGAAGGTAAATATAAAGTCAAATCTGGATAACTTGTCAAATCTGTCATCTGTAGGGAATATGGTGTCAAGTAGCTCAATTTCATCTCCACGCTGGAAGAAGATTTGGAACATAACAATACAACTGGAGATAAAACACTTCTTTTGGAGAGTATGCAAGAACAATCTACCATCAGCAGCTAACATACGTCTCAGACATGAGAATGCCAAAACATTTTGCTTAACCTATTCTGTGGAAGACACCACAATGGAACACCTTTTTTCATTGTGCTTTGGCACACCAATTATTGTTTGCTGCCGACAACTAAGAGGATCTTCCAATTCGAACAACAAAACTCAAGTATGTGGTTCCAAGATCTTCACATGGAAATGAGTACACGTGACATGGCCATCGCAGCGATAATGTTATCTCAACTTTGGTACCACCGTAATTAACTCCTGCATTGGGAACAACATGAAATTCAACCTCAACGGTGTATTATTTACACTATGAAACTGCTATCACATTTGATCAAAGAGAATACCACTGTTCCATCTGAGCCACGGAGTCAAAATCCAAATACTCTATTAAATTCTGCCTCAACGGTGTGTTATTTACGTTATGAATGCTACCAGATTAGATAAAAAAAGAATACTGGTGTTGCATCTGACCCATGGAGTCAAAATCCAAATACTCTGTCACTGGAGCATTGGAGTATACTTTATTTTGATGCAACCATATCTCCAACTAGCACTTTCCTAGGTTAGTACATGTGTTCCTTAAATGGAGATTGGTTGTATGGAGAATCCCAACACACAGGTCGGATTACATCCTTACAAAAAGGCATCCAAGTTGGCCATATAAAAGGAGATGTGCAACTAGTCATCAATGTAGTGAAAAATTACAAGGATAACCTATTGGACTTAGCCCTGATTATTGAGGATACAAGTTGAGTAGTTGAAAGTCATCAGTTCCTATAATTGCATGGATTAAAAGAAGGAAACTCTATTGCTCACTTGCTAGCTTAACATGCGAAAAATAGTAGAGATGAAATCTCTCAATGGAATAACATCCCACATTTTGTACCAAATTTAATAATGAATGAATACAATCTTTTAATTTAAAAAAATTAAACTAAGCATATTTTTTTGTGCTCGTAACTTTTTTTAGAAGTAGAAATTATTTTTAAAAACTAATCTCTCCTGCTTACAAAAAAATTGATTTTATTTATAAGGAAAACTCTTTCAAACACCTACAAATAGGTTTTTTTTTTTTTACAAAAGTTACAAGTTTTGCTAAAGATTTAATTTCCATCGATAGCGATCTACACCTTTTATCAAGTAATCTAAATCAATATAAAAGTAAAGAAGTCAAAATGTATTGGGAGGAATTGAATATAAATACTTTTGTAAGTGTGAAACGTTTATAGTTTATCTCTTACTGAATGAGTTTGAATTGGAAAATATATTGGTTTTTAAAAAATAAACAATGCATTCTATTTGTTTCTACACAAAGTCTGGTTTTAAGCAGTCTAAACTTTAGGTCAGGGTTTATTGTACAATTAATAAGAAGTTTCATTTGGGATGGATTTTTAAAAAAAATATGTTGATAATATTAGGGACCTACTATGCAATTATAAAAATGCTATAAATACCACAAAAATATCTGGATTTCCATTTCATTTTTTTCTACATCCAATCGGTAACCGCCACCTAGCACCGGTAACCACCACTGACGCCGAAATCTCGTCGATTTTTCGCCGAATTTTACTGATCTGTTTAGTCAGCCGGTTTCCGACGCCTCCGCCTCCATTTTCCATCGTGAAATTGCCAGTTCTCGTCGGTGTTTCTTCTCCTCCTACGAGCTCTTCAAACGCTTTACCGTGTCATACCCTAACTCGCAGGCGTGCTGATTTGCAGTGATTCCTTGCTTTGACGCCAAGGGAAGCCTCAAGCTTTTCCTCTGCGATAGCAATTCTCCGGAGATTCGAATCTGCCTCCGCTTTGGCACTTTGATGACAAATTGTTATAAATCGACGTTGAGACAAGTCAGGTGACGGCAAGGCGAGTACGTCGACGGTTAGGAGAGTAAGGCAATGGCAAGCGGTACCTATGTCATTTGTGTGGAGAAGAAGACGCACGCGTGCAGCTTAGCGCGAGATCGGCAGATGGATAGCCACGACAACGGCGGATGGACGACGGCTGAGCTTTAGCATCATAGAGGTGAGGTTTAATTTTGTTTTTTTTGAAGTGATATGCTAAGATTTAATATTTATTGACTGAGTATGTGATTAGAAATGTTATTTGGTTTAGGGGTTAGAACTCTAGTTGTTGAGGTTTGGCATTCGAGACTCACCGTGACCCTTTTTGGGAGAATTTATGTTCTTGATGAATATACTGAGGTTTAATATTATTTCACAGAGCGTATGTTTAATAAGAGTGTTTGGTGTAGTGGTTATTTCTCTAGGCTTTAAGGTTAGTGACTTGGGTTCAAATCTCACCAAGTTTCTTTTTTCGAAGAATTTTTTTCTGAGGTACTGTAACTTTTTGTTGATATTTCTAGTTTTTTTCTCTTATGTTCATGTTTTTTATTTTGCGGGTGAGGTTTAATTGATATGAGTTAAGGTTTTACAAAAAAGATTGGGTGATATGGATTGATATTTGTAGTTTTTTTATAATAAAAAAATCTCATATTGATATTTTTATTTTTTGGCTGAGATTTTGGTAATATGAGTTCATGTTTGTAGTGTCTTTTTTCTTAAGCTGATGTTTTTCATTTTCGGGATGAATTTCAGGTGTTAGGAGTTGATGTTTGTAACTTTTTGGTGATATAGGTTGATATTTGTAGTTTTTATTTTTTTTAAAAATGTTGATGTTATATGATTTTTTGAGTGAATATTTTTTACTCTTGATGTACTGTAGTTTTTTTGTTGTATTTTTAGTTTTTTTTCTTGTTGGTGTTTTTCATTTTTCGGGTGAGTTTTAGTTCATATGAGTCGATGTTTTGTAGTTTTTTTGGGTTATATGGGTTGATATTTTTTGGGTTTTTTTCCTGCCATGTTGATTTTTTCATTTACTCGGTGAGTTTTAGGTTATACGAGTTGATGTTTGTAGTTTTGGGTGACAGAGGTTGATTTTTTGTAGTATTTTTTTCTTATATTGATGTTTTTTTTATTTTCTGGGTGAAATTTAGGTAATAAGAATTGATTTTATGCTTTTGGTTGATGTTAGTTGATTTTTGCATTTTAAACAAAATGGTAATTGAAGATTTGTTGATATTTTTATGATTTTTAGTTGATGTTTTGTTAGATGTAACATTTTTCAACTTTTTGTTGATTTTTAATTTATTTTTTACTGTTTTATTTATTTATTTTAATATATTTTTTGCTCCAATTTTTTAGTTGATAATTTATGATTTTTCGTTGATGTTATGCTATTTTTTGCTAATGTTTATAATTTTCAGTTTGATGATCATATTAATTCTTTGCTTTTTTTAAATATGTTTAATATCTTTTTGAAATTTTTTTTTGCAAACTGGAGATGGCGGGAATGATGGAAAAAATAGACAAAAACACCCCTGAAAAAATATTAGCGACAGATCCCTATAAAATTATTAGAGATAGGTCATCAGAACTAGAATATAGCTAGAATTGCATAAAGACCCCTGTCTAAAGTTTAGCTTGCCTCACAGTAGATCATCTCTTGTTTTTAATTAGATATCAAATTAAGTTCAAATTGCAATTATTTGAAAAAATAGAGGGATATATGTGTACTAAAAATGGATTTTACCCTTTTATATTTAACAAAGTCTTGTATAAGACCGTCTTACGGTAAGACCGGGAATTAAATTGTAAAGAATTCGGCATGGGCTTTCTAATTGAAGTTTAAAAATTTCAGGGGTTGGATGTGAAATTTTATTAATTTACATTTAAGTCTAGGTATAAATATTAATCTTTCTACTTCTTCTCCCATTTTTTTGACACTTTCTCTCTCCTCTCCTTTCTTCTCCAGCATAACTCCTTCTTCTCTATCCTCTCCTTTCTTCTCCAGCATAACTCCTTCGTCTTCTCTCTCCTCTCCATTTCTCTTTCATCTTCGTTGAATTTTACCACTCATTTTCTCCGTTTTCTTCCATATTTCTTGCGCACAATGATTTGCGATTAACGCAGGGAAGATGCGCTTCACTTTCCGATGATTTTTCCGGTTTTAGCTTCGATTTACAGTTCTTTGACACAATTAAACCTTTGTTTTGTGTTTATTTTTGCAGGTAATGTCTTCGCTAGGATTTTTATGCATATTTTGTTGTTTTTATCAATTTTGGTTTACTTTTTTTTTGCTCATGTAATATTCTAGGGGTTGTGTAGGTTATACTGAGTAATATTTGAGGATTTCTCTATTTTTTTATGTTTTGAGAGTTGTTCATATGGATTTCTGTAAATATTTGTGTTGTTGGTGGTGTTTGTTAGATGTCTAAGAAGACTTGTCTCATTGTTGTTGCAATCGAGAATGAAGGAGGATTCGTAAGTTTTCTTAATTTTCAACAGTGAGGTTTTACATACAGTTATTGATGTTTCTCATTTTCATATTGATGTTTCATGTTTTAGGCTTTAAGTAATGTTATCTGTGTTGGTGTGATGTTTTAATTTCAGCGTTTGATGTTTGTGGTATTTTCATGCTTAACTCTGCAATTGATGTTCCTTTTTGAATGTGTGCGATATCTTAGGGTTTTGCTACGATTTGTGCTAAAAATGCTAGCCCACTGTTGCTGCAATTGGGAAGGAAAGAGGATATATATAAATTTTGTTATTTTGCAGATGTGATGTTTTAGATACTGTTGTTGATGTTTCAGATTTGATGTTTGATGTTTAGGTTATAAATATTGTTATCTATGTTGGTGTGATGTTTTAATTTCAATATTTGATGCTTGTAGTGTTTTAAGTGTGGAATTGATGTTCAGTTTTGTTGTTTTTTATTGTGTATGATGCCTTAGGGTTTTGTTACGATTTGTGCTAACTTTTGTGTTGTTGTTGCGGTTTCTTTAATGTATAAAAATGCTTGCCCATTGTTGCTGCAATTGAGAAGGAAAGAGGATCTGTTAATTTTGTTATTTTGCAGATGTGTTGTTTTAGATAATGTTGTTGATGTTTCAAGTTTTATGTTTGATGTTTAGGTTTTAAGTATTGTTATCGGTGTTGGTGTGATGTTTTAATCTCAGTATTTGATGCTTGTAGTGTTTTAAGTGTGCAATTTATGTTTAGTTTCGTTGTATTTGATTGTGTGGGATATTTTATGGTTTTGTTACGATTTGTGCTAATTTTTGTGTTGTTGCTATTTTTTAGATGTCTAAGAATATTTTTCCACTGTTGCTGCAATCGAGAATGAAGTAGGTTCTGTAATTTTTTTTCCATATGTGATGTTTTAGATACTGTTATTGATATTTTTGGTTTTATATTTGATGTTTCATGTTTCGGTTTTAAATATTGTTATTTGTGTTGGTGTGACGTTTAAATTTCAGTATTTGATACTTGTAGTGTTTTTGTAAGTGTGCAATTAATGCTTAGTTTGTTGTTTTGATTGTGTGTGATGTCTTAGGATTTTGTTACTATTTGTGCTAATTTTTGTGTTGTTGTTGTTATTTTTTAGATATCAAAGAACATTTGCTCACTGTTGCTGCAATATAGAATGAAGTAGGACCTTTAAGTGATATGAATCTCCTTACGAAGACTCTGGATTGAGGATAATTGGTACTTTAACCGAAGTGGAATTCACGCCCAAACCACCTAGTTGCACGAGAAGCAGCGTTTAGTCCGCAGGGTACACTCTACTCGACTTCTAAGTGTCTAGCCCGCAAGGTACACTTAAAAGGTTTATTTATAAACGTCTAGCCTACAGGGTACGAATATAAATGGTGTATTGATAACTTAAATAGCCCGCAGGTTTAAGCAACAATGAAAATAATGAGAATGTCTCAAAAGTCTGAATTTGATTGATATAATTTGTGTGTATGGCCATCGGCCATTGCCCTTTAAATAGGGGAGAATTCGAGCTCTTACAATCAAACCCTAATCACAAATAGAAACTGAATCAAACTTTATGGCAGCTTTAAGAAGCTAAAACCATATCTAACTAAAATACCAAAAATCAAACCCTAATGGTATTCTATACCTTAGGTCGGCCGAACCCTGCCTTAGAATTAGACTGGAAAGATATTACCTTATCTCATCTTACCAAATCTAATTCTAATCAGAATACAACTGAATAAGGTAAACCCTAATGAACTGTGTAACATTTTTGAGTTGGTCTATAAGGCCCATATGGCCGAACCAATCAGCCCAAGAAATAAAAACATTTATTTGACAATGACCACACTTCCTCATTAAAAACCCAATGGGAAAAAATAGTAAAGTGTTCTTCATAATGTCTTCAAGCAACTGATGCCCTTCAATAAGTAATCCAAGCAACTGACGCCCTTATGGTTGGTTGAAAATTTCTCTTAGTGTGGGCAAAATACACCTCCATTATCTGTTCATCTTTTCAGCCGAAAATCTATCTTCTTTTAAACTAGATCTCTAGCAATCTTGCTATGGGGAGCTCTATGAAAAAGAAAAGGGTCAAGGCAATCAAGGAAACTAAACATCAGCTTCCTTTGGAGCAAAAGAGAAGCTTTTAAAGAAGGCAAAAACTGCTAGGGTTTCAAGTACTCTTGTGGGTGAAAAGGGATCCAATGCTCATGAAGAGGACAAGGCGGCTATGGATCTAGAGGGAAGCAGCAAGGATGGATCTAAGCGGATTCTTGAAGAAGCTAGATGAGGTTGAATTGGTTTTTAAGCAAGGAAAGGAGGCCGAATATGATTTTAAACAAGGGAAGGAAGCTCTAAGGAATGGACCGTCCTCATCCTTGAATAAGCTAGGGGAGGTTCAAACTGATTTTATACAAGGAATGGAAGCTCCATCAAACCCGAATCAGATTTCTTCATGGTCGAATCTTTTCAAAGATAGGGCTGAAGGAATGAAGTACTATCTACCGGATGATGTTGCTGGGGTTCATATGGGAAGAATCTCCAAAGCTTGTGTAGATAATAGCTGCAAATCATGGGAGAGCACTATCATTTGCAAGGTTCTTGGAGGAAATCTACCATTTGCGGTCATGGATAATTTTTTCAGAAAAGTTTGGTGGAAGGCCGAAATAATTAAGGTGTGGTTAACTTCTC
>JAULKJ010330867.1:0-10066 GCA_032355405.1 Rubia balearica | reverse complement strand
GGCTTATACTAACTTAAGCATCGGAGTATTTACCCCCCGGACACCGGGGGCTTTGTCTTGCAGATCGGACACGATTCAGGGATCACGACGAGAGACTTCCATTGGTGAAAATCTCTTCATCACCGGTGATTTAAAGAATTCTAAAAAAATACATTCAATAACGGGTTTCGCATAATGATCTCACCTTACTAATTTTGTTCCACCAGAAAAAAGAATTATTTTAGTTTGTCGTAAAACATATACTCAATCAAAAATTGTTGTCAGTCTCCAACGGTGGTTAAGTGGCCAAGGAAATTGAGTGATTCGGGGTAGGTGGTATAGGAGGGTCTAATCTATTTCTAATATTAATCGAAAGTTAGATAGGCATTTTTTGCTATACAGTTGGAGAAGTACAACTTGAGTTGACGATAGCGCATTTACATTTGTAAAGTTACCAGCGCTCGGTGATTGATCCACGAAGTTGGCTACAATTCATGGAGGAAGAAAATAACAAACCCAAATTGCAAAACTTCATCATATTCAATAAAAGTTTGAAGAATCCAATCCTTCTTGTTGTATATATCATATAGGTTCCTACTTTCTATTCATGCGAATTTTTTTTCTTTGTTATTTTTTTACTTAAATTATTTTTTCTTCCTTTACTGCAACTTTTGTGCAAATTTAGAGCCAATTCCGACAATATTAGGCCCTTCACCCGGGGATTTAAAAAAATCCAATGGACATACCTCCAATAACGGTTGTGGACAATGATCTCTCTCTTACCGGTTTTCTCCTCCAAAAAAATAATTATATTGATCAGTCGATGCCATAAAACATATTCACAATCGAAAATTGTTATAAGTTTTGGCTTATTATTAAATCATATAATGTTATTTCCATTAAATTCATAACTTGAAAATTAAACTGAGACGACTGTTTGGTGTTTGGTTTGTGTGGTCAATTAATGAAGAAGGTTCCTACTTTCTTTTCCTGCATATTTTCGGGGCATTATTTTTTCTTTAACTTGAATTTTTTTCTTCGCTGCTTTTGTGCATATTTCGAGCAAAATCTAACAATATACAGCCCCTTTCACCAGGGATTTACAGATATCCAAAGATCGTACCTCCAATAACAGTTTGTGAACATTGATCACTCTCTTACCACTTATTCTCCACCAGGAAAATAATTGTATTAATCTGTCAATGACATAAAATATATTCACAATCGAAAGTTGTGATATGTTTTTGCTGAATATTGAATCTATTAGAATTATTTCCATTGACTTCAATAGTTGAAAAACAAACACAAATATCTGTTTGTTCTTTGGTTTGTGTGGTCAATTAATGAAATAGGTTCCCACTTTCTTTTCCTGCATATTTTCATACTTTATTGTTTCTTTTACTTTAATATATATTTTTTTAGTTTTCACCGCTTTTGTGCAGATTTCGAGCAAATTCCAGTAAGGTTTGGGTACTTCCACCGGTGCTTTAAAGAATTTCAAAAAAATACATTCAATAACGGGTTTCGCACAATCATCTCACCTTACTAATTTTGTTTCACCAGAAAAAGAATTATTTTAGTTTGTCGATGTCATAAAACATACACGCAGTCAAAAATTGTTATCAATCTCTAACAGTGGTCAAGTGGCCAAGAAAATTGAGTGATTCATGGTAGGTTGTATAGGAGGGTCTAATCTATTTCTAATATTAATCGAAGGTCAGATAGGCATTTTTTGCTATAGAGTTGGAGAAGTACAACTTGAGTTGAAGATAGCGCATGTACATCTGTAAAGTTACCACTGCTCGGTGATTGATCCACGAATTTGGCTAGAATTAATGGAGGAAGTAAAAAAATTCACTGTTAAAGAAGATAACTTTTTCTCATTGACCTTGTTTTGGCAGGGTCAACTCTAGGATTTCTTGTTTGACAGTTGGCCTAGGTTTTGATCTTTGGGTTATCCAATGGATGCATGTGTTTTGTAAAACAAGGAAGTAACAAACCCAAATTGCAAAACTTCACCATTAGCATAATTTTGGTGTAGTTTTAAATAGCCAATTGACTTTTAACTATGAATTAAGATTTTATCATATTCAATAAAAGTTTGAAGAACCCAATCCTTCTTGTTGTATAAATGAAATAGGTTCCCACTTTCTTTTCATGCAAATTTTTTTTGCTTTATTATTTTTTACTTAAATTATTTTTTCTTCCTTTACCGCAATTTTTGTGCAAATTTAGAGCAAATTCCGACAAGATTTAGACCCTTCACCCGGGGATTTAAAAAAATCCAACGGACATACCTCCAATAATGGTTGTGGACAATGATCTCTCTCTTACCGATTTTTCTCCTCCGGGAAAATAATTATATTGATCAGTCGATGCCATAAAACATATTCACAATCAAAAATTGTTATAAGTTTTGGCATTCATAACTTGAAAATAAAACCCAGACGACTGTTTGGTGTTTGGGTTGCGTGGTTAATTAATGAAGAAGGTTCCTATTTTCTTTTCCTGCATATTTTCTGGCTTTATTTTTTCTTTAACTTGAATTTTTTTTCTTCGATGCTTTTTTACAGATTTTGAGCAAAATCTGACAATATTTAGCCCCTTCCACCGGGGATTTACAGATATCCAGCGAATATACCTCCAATAACGGGTTGTGAACATTGATCACTCTCTTACCACTTATTCTCCACCATAAAAATAATTATATTAGTCCTTCGATGACATAAAGCATATTCACAATCCTGCATATTTTCTTGCCTTATGTTTCTTTAACTTAAATTATCTTTTCTTTCCTTTTCGCTGCTTTTGGGAAGATTTCCAGCAAACTCCAACAAAATTCAGGCCCTTCCACCCGGGATTTACAGATATCCAGTGGACTTACCTCCAATAACGGGTTGTGAATAATGATCTCTCTCTTACCACCTATTCTCCACTAGGAAAATAATTAGATTATTCCGTCGATGCCATAAAATATATTCACAATCGAAAATTGTGATATGTTTTGCTCATTATTAAATGTATCATAATTATTTCCATTGATTTTATCAGTTGAAAATGAAACGCAGATATCTTGTTGGTCTTTGGTTTGTGTGGTAACTTACTGAAATAGGTTTCGACTTTCTTTTTAGGCATATTATCATGCTTTATTGTTTCTTTTACTTTATTTTTTTTTTCATTTTTCACCGCTTTTGTGCAGATTTCGAGCAAATGTCGACAAGATTCTGGAACTTTGACCGGTGATTTGAAGAATTCTAACGAACATACCTCCAACAATGGGTTTCCAACAGTAATCTCTCTTACCCGATTTTGCTCGATCAGAAAAAGAATTATTTTAGTTTGTCGATGTCATAAAACATATAAGCAATCGAAAATTGTAGTCAGTCTCCAACGGTGGTCAAGTGGCCAACGAAATTAGGTGATGCAGGGTAGGTGGTATAGGAGGGTCTAATCTATTTCCAAAATTAATTGAAGGTTAGATAGGCTTTTTTTGTTGTTATACTATTGGAGAAGTACAACTTGACTTGAAGATAGTGCCTATACATCTGTAAAGTTACAAATGCTCGGTGATTGAACCACGAAGTTGGCTAGAATTCTAGGAGGATGTAAATTTTCTTCACTGTAGAATAATACAACTTTTTCTCATTAACCTTGTTTTGGCAGGGTCAACTCTAGGGTTTCATGTTTGACAGTTAAGCTAGGTTTTGATCTTTGGGTCATCCAATGGATGCTTGTGCCTTGTCAAACAAGGAAGTAACAAGCCCAAATTGCAAAACTCCACTAGTTAGCATAATTTTAGTGTATTTTTAAATAGCCAATTGGCTTAACTATGTAATAAGATTTTTTCATATTTATTAAATGTTTGAAGAATCCAATCTTGTTGTATAAATGAAATAGGTTCCTACTTTCTTTACATGCAAATTTTCTTAATTTATAATTTTTTGACTTAAATTATTTTTTCTTTCTTTATCCCAACTTTTGTGCATATTTCGAGCAAATTCCGAAAAGATTCAGGTCCTTCTCCCGGGTATTTACAAAAATCCAACAGACATACCTCCAATAACAGTTGTAGACAGTGATCTATCTGTTACCAGCTTTGCTCCTTCAAGAAAATAATTATATTGGTCAATCGATGCCATAAAACTAATTCACAATCGAAAATTGTTATACGTTTTGGCTTAATATTAAATCATATAATGTTATTTTCATTGATTTCCTAACCTGAAAATTAAACACATATGACTGTTTGGTGTTTTATTTGTTTGGTCAATTAATGAAATACGTTCCTACTTACTTTTCCTGCATACTCCATCCGCCCCAACCGTTTTGGCCTATTTACTCTTTCACGGTCTTCAATGATCATGTTTGACCGTCAATATCTCTAAATACATGTAACAGTTCCGCATAAAAATTTGATATTTAAAAAATAGATGTTAATATGAGTCAAACGATATCTCATATGATATATTTATTATAAATAAATAAATTTATATTTAGGGTCAAAATTTATAAAGTTTGACTTTGAAAAAGTAAATAAGTCATAACTGGTGGGACAGATGAAGTATTTTCTTGGTTTACTTTTTATTTAATTTAAATTATTTTTTCTTCCTTTTACACTGCTTTTGGGAAGATTTTGAGCAAAATCCGATATGATTCAACCCATTCCACCGGGGATTTACAGATATCCAACAGACATATCTCCAATAACAGGTTGTGGAAATTGATCTCTCCCTTACCAATTATTCTCCACTAGGAAAATAATTAGATTAGTCCCGATGCCATAAAACATATTCATAATCGAAACTTGTGATATGTTCTTGCTGATTATTAAATCTATTAGAGTTATTTTCATTGATTTCATCAGTTGAAAATCAAACACAGATATATGTTTGATGTTTGGTATGCGTGGTCAATTAATGAAAAAGGTTCCTACTTTCTTTTCCTGCATATTTTCATGCTTTATTGTTTCATTGTTTGTGTGGTCAATTAATTAAATAGGTTCCGACTTCCTTTTCCGGAATATTTTCATGCTTTATTACTTCTTTTACTTTAATATTTATTTTGTCATTTTTCACCGCTTTTGTGCAGATTTTGAGAAAATTTTGACAAGATTTAGGCACTTTCACCGGTGATTTGAATAATCCAGCGAACATACCTCCAATAACTGGTTTCGGACGGTGATCTCTCTTTACCAATTTTGCTCCACCAGAAAAAGAATTATTTTAGTATGTCGATGTCATAAAACATATATGCAATCAAAAAATTGTTGTTAGTCTCCAACGGTGTTCAAGTGGCCAACAAAATTAAGTGATTCAGGGTAGGAGGGTCTAATCTATTTCTAATATTAATCGATGGTTAGATATGTATTTTTTAATACTGTTGGAGAAGTACAACTTGAGTTGAATATATCACATGTACATCTGTAAATTTACCACCGCTCGGTGATTGAACCATGAAGTTGGCTAGAATTCTTGGAGGAAGTAAATTTTCTTCACTGTAGACGAAGACAACTTTTTCTCATTGACCTTGTTTTGGCAGGGTCAACTCTAGGGTTTCATGTTTGACATTTGGGCTAGGTTTTGATCTTTAGGTCATTCAATTGATGTTTGTGCCTTGGCGAACAAGGAAGTAACAAGCCCAAATTGCAAAATTTCACCAGTTAGCATAATTTTAATATAGTTTTGAATAGCCAACTTAGTCTGTTAAACAACTTAGAAGACCTATCATCATCCTTTAGCCAATGATTTTTAGCATTCTAATGTTAGAAATCAGCCTTTGCTAGAAACATTTCTAGCATTTCTTCTAGACCAAAGCTCCTCCGTTGCGGTTTTTAAACAACGCTTCTTATTAGACTTCAAAAGTTATCCTGAGCATGAGTAGCTCTCATTTGAATATCACTGAATTTAGATTTTTTTTTTTGTATCTTTCTAATGGGCCTGAAGTCTCTCTAAATTAGCAAAGAGATCAAATATAATCTTGATTGGATATTTCTCCCAAACTCAGCAAACTATAGGTTGAAACAATACGGAGTAAGGGAAAACCTAATGGACTTTCTCTTGATTCATGGTTGAATCCTTATTCTTAGTTACAGTATGCAATGGAAAACAAAACATGTGCGAGTGGCAATATTGTAATGATTTTATCATATTTATTTATATGTATATAAATTATGAAAAAATTATACTTTACAGAATAATTTACATTACTACAAATTCAATAATATTTTATATAATAATTATTTTTACATACATAAAAAATAATTAAAATGAGTTACTTTAAGTAAAAATAGTTAACTAGAGTAAAAATATGAGCTTCAGAAATGGACTGCATGATGGCTCTAACTTTCATAACTTCATAATTCCCATTGTCTGTCTTTCTCGTTGCCCCACACTCCCTCTGAGTCAAGAGAACACAAGAACATGTACTTAATGGATGCCTCGGAAAAAGAATCGGGTGGGCTTTACCCATTGATTGAGGGTCCGTGGAGAGACACGATCCGAAAACAAAAAAAATGTTTATGATGAAATGAAAGGGGCGGCAAAGAAAAATAAGTATGCTAAGGTAATTTGGTACAAAAAGACCTTACCTAAGCATAGATTCTTCATGTGGATATTTATGCGAATTACAACCTTAGTCCATGTTTTCCTTTAAAACCTATGATAAAAAATCACATGTAGTACATTCTAGTCCTGACATTTTCATAAGCTAATATTAATCTCGATTGTTTCATAACTTATAGAAAGATCGCTTAGAAAATATACTCATTTATATGATGTCTTAAGGTCTATTGGATGGAATATATCAAGAAAAAGAACAGGAAAAAAGTGATGGCAGCACCATATGTTGACATAAGCAAGTCTTATGGTAGGGTTTCCTGGAACTTTCTGGAGAACATAACGTAGTGGTTGAGTTTCCCTCCAACATGGATAATAAAGGACATTACTATGATAACTCCATAAATTTCAATAAACACCTACTAATAGACTTTCTAGTTGAAGTAAGGATTGTGGTAGGGTTGTCCTCCCCCCCCCCCCCAAATTCCTCTTCATTTCAGGTTAGGAAGCGTTGTCATTAATGTTGGAGTCAACATCTTTCCAGCAAACCTCTAAAGGGATAAATATTGGGATGGTGGTTCCTAATGTATCACATCTAATGTTTACAAACATCTGTATACTATTTTTTAAAGTCTTTGATGGAATTATTAGGAAACTGGGTTCAACCATGAACTTGTTCGCTTCCTATTATGGGCAACAAATTAATTTTGAGAAATCCACCTTTCTGGTTAGTCCGAATGCTGACAATCACACAACCAACTTGATGTGAATCTCTTTGCGAAGACTCTGGATTGCGGATAGTCGGATCTTTATTTATTTGAGGATCTCGCCCAACTCAAATAACCGCATCGTCTAGCCCCCAGGGTACACTCAACTCGACTCATAAGCGTCTAGCCCGCAGGGTACATTTACAAGATTTCTCTATAAACGTCTAGCCCGCAGGGTACGAATATAAAGGATATTGAAACTTAAATAACCCGCAAGTTTTAGAAACAATGAAGATAATGAGAATGTCTCAAAAGTATGAATATATTTGATGAATAATGTAATGAAAATCTCGGCTGAACCCTTTATTTATAAAGGTAAAATTCAGCCAGTACAAATAGAAACTGAAAAAAAATTATGACATCTTTAAGAAGCTAAAACCATATCTAACTAAACTACCTAATTTAAATATAAATGATGACCATATGCATCCAAATAAATAAATCCAAATATTGGATGAATTCGTGAATGAATCTACCTTATCTAAACTTACCAAATCTAACTCTAATCAGAATAAAACTGAATATTCTAAAAACTAATTAAAATATTACCAAAACTCTTCTAAGCCAACATGGCTGAGTTTATGGCTTCATTAATAATAATAATAATAATAATAAACTAAAATAATCACACTACCTCATTAAAAAACCTAGTAGACCTCCTAAAAATAATAAACTAAGAAAAATATAATAAATTACATTTTTGATATCTTATCATTCCCCCCGTGGTCGAAAAGTTTTCCCTCAAAACATGAACGATCTTCAAAAAATAAATGTAGATAAATGTCTCACGCCATTCCTGCGAAGTCCTGATAACAAACGGTGATTCGACGCTGACTAGGCATTGACTGGAATGCTGATGTGGCAAAAACTCTGTCAACTCGCGAGAAAGAGAACTTCAAGCAAGAAAATAAGATACCCGCGATATATTGGATAAACTCACGATATGATGAACATACGCGAGATGAAAAGGTTGGCCGGTTGTTTCGCGTGTGGTTTTCACGCGCCTTAAAATTGGCTCGCACGTGGATCCCACGCGCTCTAGTTTCGAGCTCGCGCGTTATGAACACGCGTTATCTTCTTCGATGGGAACTGTCTATTTGAGGTGTCTTCTGGCTAAACTAGGAATGCCTACGCCAGAGTTAAAAGAATTGAATCTGGCTGGTTACTTGTGTGTACGGATTGAAAAAAATCACCGAGGGAAGGCCGACAAATTCAGCGGCGGCGGACTTGGTCGGAGAAGAACGGAGCAGATCTGTTGAAACAACGGCGAATGTCTGGCAGAGGCGATCTGCTTGCTGCTTTTTTTTTCTCTTTTTTCAAAAATAAAATACTGATACGAAGTTACCAGTTATTAATATCCCTCAACGATACCAACTGATACCGAATGATATGATGGTCGCAGAAACTTTCACACTGGCTCTCATACCAACTAATATGAATCTCCTTGCGAAGACTCTGGATTGCGGAAATTTGATCTTTAGTTATTTGAGGATCTTGCCCAACTCAAATAAATGCACGAATTGCAGCGTCTATATCCCACAGGGTACACTCAACTCGACTTATAAGCATCTAGCCTGCAGGGTACACTTACAAGGTTTTTCTATAAACGTCTAACCCGCAGAGTACGAATATAAAGGATATTGAAACTTAAATAGCCAGCAGGTTTAAGCAACAATGAAGATAATGAGAATGTCTCAAAAGTCTGAATATATTTGATGAATGCATGAATAAAAGTTTCGGCCATTCCTCTATTTAAATAGAGGAGAATTTTGGCTACATGGAAACCTAATCACAATCAGAATCTGAATCAATCTCATGGCAGTTTAAGGAAGCTAAAACCATATCTAACTAAAATACCAAAAATCAAACCCTATAGCCATAATTCGGCCGATCCTGTCTTAGAATTAGACTGGAAAATATCGCCTTAGCTAATCTTACCAAAACTAATTCTAAACAAAATAAAACTGATTATGCTAAACTCTAATGGACTGTCATTAATTTCGAAAACTTCTTCAAGGCCCACATGGCCGAAACTGTCAGTCCAAAAATCCAAAATAAAATTAATGTTACAATGATCACACTACCTCATTAAAAACCCAATGGTAAAAAAATTATAGTGTTCTTCATAATGTTTTCAATTAATTGACAAAATTGAATATGTAATCCAAGTCCTAACCGACTTCTTCATTAATTGTTCATCAAGATATTGATCCATCGAAGCATTAAATTCCCTTTTGATATTCGTATCACTTACTTTAAAAAAATTATTTTATATTAACACATAATATCTATAAAAAATTAAAATTAATGCAGGAACAAAAATTAAGTAGAGTTAAATTTATTTATAAATTAAGTATGTTTTGGTATTAATAAAAAAATAAATAATATTATTAATCTACAAATCTATCAAATCAAAGTTAATATTCGTCAAAGTTGTGATAAAGATAATATCAAATTAATAATAATAATGAGGAACAAAAATAATTAAATATTAAACCAGGATAATCATAAGAAAAATTATTTTAAAATGTATTTAACAGTTAAACTCTTAATATTCAAATTACTTTATACTCGAATTACATGTCCACTTACATTTAAGTCATATTACTTATGGGAAGGGTTCCGTTAACACCCTTATTTGTACACCTATTTTAACACCAAATCTCAACCATCCAATCTAACATAATCCCACTCACTCATTAAATCTATTTTTAGTAAATTAATCTCAACCATGAGATTATGTTAGATGGATGGTTGAGATTTGGT
>JAULKJ010330856.1:0-10066 GCA_032355405.1 Rubia balearica | reverse complement strand
ACTTGGGACCGACTCGGAATCTTCAAACTTTACCGTGGAAGAGGCACAATGATGGGTGGCTATGGTCCTACGCTGACATATTCAAATCCTACATTTTGTGCTCAATGAACTCCAGCCTAAACTCTCAAGTATGCATAGTACCCTCCATAAAACTTAGCATACTCCCAAATTCTTCCAACTGTAAGCTCATTCCGCCCACTGCATGACTAATGTCCTGCATAAGTCGAGTAGAATTTGCAAGTTGTTCCTTGAATATACAGAATTAGTCGAGGACAGTTGTGGATATCTGAGTACGGCCAGTTGGTGCCCTAAGTGGTGTCTCGTTGTCGTCTTCCTTGATGTCTATATCCGGGTTTTGATAGGATTCTGTAGAAATCCTTCTCAAACCTCACATCCAGAGCTATGAAGAGATCTTCTAACACCGTATCTTAATCGATAGTTGTACGCTCTGACTGGGGGAGATTCATAAAATTGCATACTAAGGAGCCACCATGTAACCATACTAAGCAATCCTCTGAAGTCATGTTGGTTACCATACCCCATATTTTCCAACCTGTCTATTGTGTAACGTGTTCCGAACGACCCAAATTTGCCACCATAAATGGAGAGGGAACCGGATGGGCCAAGTGTTGGGCTAGAAGTCCAACCATACCTCCCATATAAATCTTACCACCTCTCTTGTTTCCCATTGCAAAATATTCATCCATGAAATCTGAAACCATGTTGGAGTAAAACTTTCCCTCCAGAGTCATCACCCAGTGGACTTGGACATCCGACCTGGGACACTGTGAGATCTCCCCATGACAGAACACTCTCATGGCTAATAATCGTTAAACGTATCGCAATGTCAAATGGATAATCGTCGTGATCTTGCAAAGATGCTTTCCTTTTGTACCCGAAAGGATTCTCCAAAAATTGCTCAATAAGAATAGAAGGCCTTGTCGGTGAATCCTTGGAATCTCTTTCCCGAACTTCCACCCGAATTCTTAGGCAATGTCCATGATGTGACTTGGAGCATTCCTTGTCATCTAAGTGGAAATGGATGCTTCTTCTCCCCTCACCGTCCATTGACTGCTCCTAGGTTGCCAAAAACTCCAAAGTTCACCGTATGTAGGTCTTGGAATGCTTGTCTAAGAAACCCTCTAAGCCTATTCGGCTTAGAAAATATGTGATAGGCTCAAGTAGTCCTAGAGCTCCCAAGGTCTCTTTGCAAGCAAACTTCGTCTCCAATAACTATTCGCAAGCCTATGTCACATAGTGTGGAGATGGCTGGAAATTCCCAATGTCGGTCACACAAAGGTTCGTCTTCTTTCAAAACCATCTCACTGCCTCCATATTTAGGTATGTGCTTCGATATTTCTATACATCAATTCATCACCGTCATCTCACTCTTGATGCTAGCCTAAAGGATCTAAGCCTTGTATAGGTAACAACCGTTAAATACGAGAGTAAGAACGTCACAGCCCGGACGCTCCATTATGCACCATTCCTAGGCCTACAGAGGTAAAGGAATTGGTATCTCGTGATGACTCTAGGGTCAATACAACCCCAGTCGCTACAAACTACAATGCATATATATCATGGTAAGCCAAGGGTTTCCCCTCGTTAAGAGTTTCAATACGGAAATCCCCGGTCAACCACTCCTAACATGCAATCACCCACACAAATAACCAATTACAATTAAAGGTTTTTTGGGTCTGCAATGTACAAGGTTGCATGTATGCACTCATCTTCTGGTGTTTCGAGCCTGCGAGGTTGTTAGTCTAACACTCCCAAGATAGCATTAAATAGCTTAACATGATATTACACTATGCATAGAATTATAGATGCATCATAAAGAATGCCATGACATAAATCATACATGAATGGAAAATACAAATCATACACAAATATTCATATGACATGGAAAATAAGGTAATTTAAAATCTCACAAAATTACAAAACATGTCATGAATACAAATACTACCCCGAGATAATAAATACTCAAGAGACATTAAACTCAAAGCAATCATTGGATTAATTCCATAAGGCTAGAACTAGAGAAATAAATGAAGAGAGGAGAGAGCCTTCACTCTTCCTACCTAATAAAATAGAACTATAATAATTAAGTGGTGGTAAATCCCTAGAAGAATCAGGCTAGCTTATATAGTAGATGAGTTTTGGGCCATAAAAGCCCAAAAAGAGAAGAAAAAACAACCTAGCAGCAACGCAGTCCATGCTTGAACACCTCCTGCAATACTGCAAGTGTTGGCCATCACGGCCCAAGCAATGGGGCACGAGGTGTGGACTGGAGGACGTTCCCTACCTCTTTTGATGGCATTGGTCATGCCAAAGTGCTTGACCAGTCGTCTGGAGCATCGTTCCCTGTCTTCTGATGGCATGGGCCATGCCAATGTGCATGACCCATCGTCGAATTGTGCTAAAGTGCATATTGGCCTCGTTCTGTTAGCACGAGCTATAGCATGGGCCATGCCAAGATACACGGTATATGTCATCCTTCAACTTTTCTGAAACTTGCTCATTTATTCGCTGCAACTATCTACTACCACATTTAGACTCGTGGTCTTCAATATTCTACCATCCTTGTGAATGACCTTCTGAAATTTATCTGAAGGGCTTACGAGCGATTTATAAATAAAGCTCACAAAAAGGATCTAGATGATCGTAAGGACAAAAAATACATTAGACCTAAAATAGGCTACAAAATGAAGGATTTATATGCGAGAACCAGAAACAGTTATCTAAACCCCTTATAATGTCAACCTATCTAAATAAAGCAATCTACCAACCAAAGGACAATAAAAGAGATGTTAAATGATTTGAAAAATACATGCATTTGACGCTCATCAATGTTCCTAGTAGGGAAAGCTGAGATTTGGAATTAGAGGAGTCCATCAAAATTGATGTCTTTCACGTCATGATTTTTCTCTAGGATTAAACAATTGATTAAAGAATTCAACTTTGCTGGACAACAGCTTGTAGATAATTTCTTCTCAATTCTAAAAAACAAAATATAACATGTAAGTAAACATATACAATTTCTAATTATAAATGGACAATCAACAACAACAACAAAATAACAACAATCAGACAAAGTATAAATTACTAGTACCTACATGGTAGTAATAATATATGCAACATGTAAGTAAACATATACACTGTCTTACTAAAAAATAAATAATCATCAACAAATAAAAATGCAACAGTCAGATGCAGTATACTAATTAATATACAATGAATACTAAACATATGTAACATATAAGTAAACATGTGGAATGTCTAACTAATAAGTGAAGAACCATTCAGAAAAAGTAAAGAGGAAGACAGAGTATATTTATCTAGTCCAAACTGAATATAAAATATGCAACACGTTAGAAAACAAATGCAGGTTCTATTAAAAAATGAACAAACAACAATTTTAATAAGACAATAGTTAGATAAAGTATTATTAACTACACCTTGACTACTAACGCATGCAACAAATAAGTTAATAAATGCATTTTTTATTAAAAATAAATCTAAGTAAACCCTTAATACGACATATGCAACATATAAGAAAATAATGACATATTATAACAAAAAAATTGGGAAAGAAATACTTATTTTAAAAAAAATCTTGCGTGTAGTCCTCACTATTAACACATTCCACAATTTGCTTCTTCAGACGCTTGCGTTATTATTTCACATGACTTGCCTCTACCACAACTAAATCTTTAGATGACGAGGATCCATCAACAAAGGTGTCAACTTTTGTCTTCAAACCAGACTATTTCAAAACCTCCCTCACGCAGTTCTCCATTAGAGAACTTCCCATCACATTCAACAGACTATTTCTTCAACTTCTTCCTCTGCCCATTACTGGACTTATACCAACATTTTGCTTCTTTGACTTATTTTTAACCTTTTCTTCTGTCCAACTCAGGACCTAACATCAGTTGGTTCCTCTTCTTTTTCTTCTGTCCTTCAGAAGAAACCCCCACATCACCTATATCATCCTCCCGAACCTGTTCATTTTCATTCATGTTTTCATCATCCAAATCACCAAAAATATCTTCAACATAAAAATTAAATTCACCATCATCCACCACCACCAATTCTTTCCCATTTAATTTACTTCCATTATCATTACCACTTAAACCACCCGCACCCACTTTATGACCGCCTTCATCAGCAATTGAAACTCCGTCATCCACCCTAGCCCTACAACATCACCAACCACTTCATTACAACATCCATCAGCTCCTAAATTATCCTCAACATCATTACTAACCCTACTAACCTCAAAAATTTCAATAACACCAACTGTTTCATCGCTCACATCATCCACAACTCCTTCACCACAAGCTTCCTTCAAATCCCCAGCTTTCTTCAAACCCTAGACTCATTAAATACCTCAGCCTCCTTGGAACCCTTAACCTCCATCGCATCCTCAACCTCCTTAAAATTCCCAACCATCTTCAATACCTTAGCATCCCGTGAAACCCTAGCCTCCAGCAATCCATGAGGCTCAATCGACCCCCAACTTCATCATAACTATCAACACAACCCATACTTTTACTAATATTTATGATTTCACTCACTGAAACATCATAATTGAAACCTTCTTCTCTTCACATGTTACGCCAGCAGCACCCTTGTCGTTATGTACCACAACTTTGAACTTCCTTTTTTTTTCTCCTTATGAAAACCTAAATGAACTTAACGAGTTTTAACACCTTGTATTCTACCTGACCTATGATCTAATTTAGCAATCATACCATACATAAAAAAAAATGCAAACAATATAAGTAAGAAACAAGACAAATCAGAAAGAAAATAAAGACACAATGAGCAAAAAATCATACAATTATATCTAACTAACAACATATATCAACAAAAAATCCACCTCAAACAACATATGATTGTTGAACTTTCTTGATATCATTCTCAAGAGTGACTTATTCCTACAAATCCTTCTTGTGCCATTCCCTTAATGGTGGTTTTATGACTATAAAACAACACAAATTTTGTTTTAAAAAACACTTAACATAAATAAGACAAGGACAAAAAAAGAATAAAATTAATATAATGAACTTAAAATCACCTTCAACATTATCTGGTTCCTTATTGACAACAACAATTTTATCTTTATCAGGAGCACCTGGAAAATAAACAAACATAAAATTCATAAATAGTATAACTAACTAATATAATAAATTACTAGCATGTGCGAAGTTTAACTAAAGAATACATATTAGCACATAAAAATTCATGCAAGGGATAATAACTTAACACAATATAGCTAACCAGTACATACAAGATACTAACATATGCAACATGTAAGTAAACATACGCAGTTCTAACAAAAAAATGAAGAATCAATAACAAAAAATGGCAACAGTCAAGAACAATATAACTAAATAATACGTACAGTAGACTAGTATATGCAACTTTTAAGTAAACAAATACACATTATCAAAACAAAAGTCATACAGAGGTTAATGACTTATTCATCACTTAAACTAACATATACATAACTTTACAAAATAAATACACAATATAAGTAATTAAAAATAATAGTCAACAACTAGTGAAAGCTAAAATCAAGCAAAGTTTAACTAACTAGTACATACTATATACTAACTTATGTAACATTTACGTAAACTAATACATACTAAAACATCAAATTCAAACATATGTAGAAGTTACTTATACATCATTTAAGCTAGCATACATGACCTTACTAAATGAAGTTTCTAATTTAAAATAATAAAAAGCAAAAGGTCAACAATAGAGAGACGTAAAATTGCAAAAGAATACACAAAGCAACCCATGAAAGATGGTAACACCAAAAATTAAAAAAATAAATACGAAAAAAATCACTGAACTCAAAATACTGGAAAAAAAACAAGAACAAATCGATAACAAAACAGCAACGAACGAACACAACAAAAAGAACATACCAGGTGAAGCCTGCAATAATTTTTCTGTTTTTGGAGAAAGAATTGGTTTCTTATTACTCTTTTTATAAATGCCACCAGTTGGATCGCTTTCTCTATAAGATACTTTCTTTGTGTGATCTATAACCTAAAAGAAATGAAGCCAGTGCATGAGCAATCAGAGAGAAAAAAAAGTGGAAAAAAATTAAGCAACAATACAGTCGAAAAACAAAACCCAAATATATTACATACTTCCAATTAACGAACGCTAGAAACCACCAGGAAAGGAAGAAAACAACGCCGATGGAGAAACGAAGCGCCGGCGGAGAAACATAAAAAAGACGGGGAATTGAAATGCTGACTGAGAAACGAAGAAGAGGCGGAGAAGATTTTCAATGATTGTGATGTCACTTGATCTAAAACATGATCTATGTTGTCCAAGATGTAATCATCTTGAAAAACATAGATAAACCTGCAGAAAAATATAAATGAAACCACTAACACACTATCTATATAGCCAGATTAGACAAAAAATGACATTAACAACTAAATCGAGTGATCATCGTGAACAAAAAAAAACTAATTGATCAGCTCGAATAATAATACTAATATAAGGAGACAAACCACACTTATTCAATAATATCTATTATACTATTAAGGGGGAATGCCTATGCTACAGTGTTTTTCGTTTTCGTCAACCAAACTGCACTGTTTTGGCCATCTTTGGTTTCCTTTCCTTAGTCAAACATCATCAAACCTCCATTTCCATTAACTTTCTTCTTCCCCACGCTCTTCTATTTCTCCCTCCTTCATCTATTCGTTGGTTCCACGTGTTATGTATTCTTTTTTTATTTCTTTTACTGAATTAGCGACTCTTTGTTCCATTTAGAGTACTCAAGAAAAGTGTTAGTGTCCTTCCATTCTTGTCTCTATTTGTCCTATTCTGTTCCTCGATATTCCAAAGTAAGTCATCATTTTTTCCACCGATTTTGTACCTACCAAAATTTGAATTTTTTAGCTTCTATTTGTGTGTCTACCTGCATGTCGAATCTCTGCATGGTGTGCGCGTGTACCACACCATTTGTTTGTATAGAGCAGGTTATAGAACCCTGGGATCTATCCTCAAAGAGTTGTACTTTTTGCTTGAAAAGGTTAAATTTTCTTCTTCTCTTTTTTTTCTCTTATGATTCCAATCAGTTTTTTTCACTGGATTTTTCATTATTGTACATAATTTTTTTTATTTAATTCTCCAACAAAAATAGTCATATATATCCTTCTATTTTTTCTTAGGTCAGATATGGAGATGGAACTAAAAAAAGTTTGTTAGTATATTAGCTCCTTTTTCTAAATGGCACATGATTTTTTTAGGCCTTAGTTGTAAATATTGATTGTGCTTCCAAGGTTGTGGAAATAAGGTGCTCTAAGGAAACTAACTGTTTTTTGCATATACCCATTCAGTAACCGATATGTTTTCAGTGAAGGAAGAAAAACATCATTTTTCATGCATGTGTTTTTAACATATTCCGAATCTCAATTGAAGTTATGCATGCATGACAAGAAAACTTTTTCGTACTGTATCATTTGTGTGATCTTTTTCCCCTTGCGTTGCATATCTTCTTTTCATGGTTTTAAGCTCCGTTATGCATTTTGATTTGAAGAATTTGATGTTTCCTTTTTAAAAAAAATCAGTTGGTATTCCATGTCTTCCATTTATAATAATTTCTTTATCGGATTGGCATGTTCATTCATAATGAAGGATACATTAGATTGAATGTTTTATTAGATCTCATTTGCTCATGGTGCGATTCATTGTATTTTATCCTTTTCGATATGAATGTTCTTTACTTAACACTTGGCTAACGTAAAGTTGTATGATAAGCCCCAGGAAAGTGAACTTAATTTCTTTGGTTCATATGAGTTATATATTTATTTTGTGTCTTTATTTCTTTTTCTTTTTTGTACTTTTACTGTTCGTTTACATTTTTCCTTGCACCTAATTGGTCCTTTATTATCAATTTGCAACTATGGAGGATAGTTGTGTCCTTTTTAGGCATTTAACCCCTAATAGTCATAATTGTATGTGAAGGCCATGTTGGTATCTATTGGAAGCTCAGGAGAGACCCGTATTCTCTTGTTTGCTAACAGAGAGGTGGGTTTTGTGTACCATTTTTTTCTCTACATATTTTCTTTACAAATACAAGCATGTACTCATATTTTTACCATACAAAAAATGATCATGTAAGATGTAATTTACAGCCGTGACCTAAACCATTTAAGCGGTCGTTTGAGGATTTTAGATACCTACTACATTGGCAGCAGTCAAATCTCTCCAGTTTCTAACCCTCGGTTTCAGTATGAGAGTATTCCCTTCCAGATTACTGTTAACATGTTACATTCAGCATGTTCAGAGGCCACTAAGTCTTGATACTCATAACAGTGTTGAGATCACTTCTGCTAGGGACATTGATGCCTCCCCTGAGAAAGAAAATGCTCTTTTCAATTAGATATTGTTACTATCTTTTAGTTTACTATTGATTTATCTCAAGTTTTAATTCACCATTTCTTTTGTCTTCCAGATATGCTTTGCACCTTCCTGAAAATGCTTCCACCCAGGAAAGTTACTTCTCAGGGAACGTACATTAACATACTTGAGTTTGTGATTCTCACTCAAGAGTAAGTTCATAACCGTTACAGTTCAATATAAGTTTTGTTCCCGATTTCTCTATTATAATATGAAGCTTTATTTTTCATTTTATGCTCCAGGTGTCGACCGATGCTTGCAACTTTCTAGGGGAATTATACAGCTCCTGAATACGAACATCTTTTAAATATAATCCATGTACATCCTGTTGTGCTCCTCATTAGCGTCAACTTAGGGACCATCCATGGTAATGATGTTTCTATATCTTCAGTGTTGCAAATTCTCCTTTGTCATTCTATTATGTTACTTGTTTTACGTTGTAAATTTATGTATGAAGGAGCTTGTATTCAGGCTATAACCAGTACTAAGATCATGATTAATCCAACAATGAGGCCAGCCAATTCTCTGAAAACATGGTATTTTACCTCAATTTGTGGTGATTTGTTTATGCTTGGAGTGTGCTTATGTTGTATTCAAGATAACTTACCCTATATAGCAATTTTACTAGGTTTATTGAGAATAGAAGTTACGTCGACCATGTGTTGGTTGATAAACTATACAGGAAGAAAAATCAAGATATCTCCCACCAAAAGAAAGTAGTTTGTGGCAGATTAACCAGGTTTTGAATTTGGAGAGACCTGTATGTCATGAACTTATTTAACTTAGAACTTTTGTTTGGTTTGCTTCATTAATCTATAATATATTTTTATAATTCATACATTCATTGTATTTTAAAATCTTCGCAGGTTAAGAATTGTAAGGTTAAAGTCGTACCCAGCGTTGCCAATGAAACTCAGCAGTTCTACAAATTGATTTGCTCGAAGTGTCGAAGGGCATCAAGTGCTTTAATTTGGATGGAATTTACTTGTAACTATTGTTTTCATTCTATTCAAGCATCTCAAGACATGTAAGTAAATTTCAAAATTTAACTTCTTAAAGAACTCATCTTACATTATTAACACTTATTATTCTACCTCGGTTTATATCTTTTACATTCAGGTCAAAGATGGTTATCCGCCTGAAAGATGTGAGTGGATCCATTGACATTAGCATCAAAGGAAAATGGGTTGAAAGCTATTGGGTGTAACTGCAAGTGAATTATTAGTAAATGCAATAGTTTTCGCAACTGACTGTCATTATTTTTTATATGGAATCCCATTTATTCTAACCTCTTATCCTCTCTTTTATTTCCAGAAGTCAGAAGTTCATATTGCTGAACTAAACAAGGCATTGAAGTGCCACTTATTTATTTCCGACTTAGAAGTTATGTAAAAGCTAAAAATACAATTGGTCTTGAGCTAACTGGTTTTGTTGAAGGTGATTAGCAACAACTAGCTTTGGATGCTCAACCTTCTATGCAACTTTTTCAAGTTGAACAAACCTCCCAGATTGACCAACCCTGATGATACCTGGGCCTCGACCCTTCGAGGCCCACGAGATTCGAGCTTAAGGTAACGTCTAAGGTCCAACTCGAGGCCCATAAAGGGACGCGTGATCCAATCCTAAT
>JAULKJ010330846.1:0-10067 GCA_032355405.1 Rubia balearica | reverse complement strand
AATGTTGCTGAGAATTTTGAGAGGCTTAGGAATATACCCCCACGGGTTATAGATATTGTGGATGATGAGGAAGATGTTGTGGAGATGGAGATTGATGAAATAGAGGATGGTGGTGCAACTGATGTTCAAACATCAGTTCATGATAAGGACCATGACCTGGCTGGTGGATCTTACAATGATATAACACCGGCCAAAGATGAGGTTGATCAGATAGCTGATGAACCAGAAGAAGGGAATCAGGATAATGAAAATTATGAGGTTGTGCATGTTCAGACCCCTGTGATGGAGACAGAGGGAGATAAGATTTTTGCAGAAGAATTGATTGCTGATGATGTTCCAACATCAAATCAGCATGATCTTAAGGAAGAAGAGGTTGAAGCAACTGAACATGGCTTTGATGATGTTCCAACATCAGGCCAGAATATGGAAGCAATTGAGACTATTGGAGTAGAGGATGTTCCAACACAGGAACATGTGGAGGAAGGTGAAGTTGGGAACGATGTTCTAACACTGGAGGAGAATGTTCATAACCTAGTGTATACCAGTGAAGAAGTCTTGGAAGAATTTGTTCAATCAAGGTCTAGAAGATCCAAGAGAAAGATTGAAGAGACAATAAGAGAGTCTCTTCAACCAGACAAGAAAAGAAAGAAAGTGAAGAAAGAAACAGGGCAGAGCTCTAGATCAGCACTCTCAGCTAAGGATGCACTGAATGCTGACTTCTTTAATGAAGCTTGTTAACATCATATCTGAGAGGTCACTGGACTTGGAGACCTATAAAGCAAGTGGATTTACAGCCTATCTGGAGCACTTGGGCTATACTACTACTGCCACAGTCTACACAGAATATAACAAGGAGCTAATTCGGGAGTTTAATGCCATTGTCATGGCAGAAAAATTAGATACTGATATCGAATGGAATGGGTGGACTTATATGCATGGCAAGGTGATCGGTTTCTCCTTTGAGAAAATTAGTAATATTTTGGGTTGACCACTACTGACTTTAGGGGTCCATATGTTGAAGATCTAGAGCCGAGAAATGACCAAATTCTGCATGAGATTTCTGGAGGTTTAGTTTCTTAGTGGACACCACAGGAGAATGCTACGATGTCCAATCTTACCATTAGGTATTTCTGCCTTTCTCAAATTGCTATAAATTACTGGATACATTCCAAAAAATACTTCAACCTTAACCAGAGAAAAGGCCAAGCTTCACTACTGCATTGGAAACAAAAATCCCAGTGAATCTAGGCCAGATTATTTAGGAGAACATCGTCTTTCAAGTTGTGTCTTCATGGAAGAGATCCCGCCATCATCACAGCTCTAACTAAAGAAGGGAGAGTAGCTGTTAAAGATGATGATGGTTTTGTCTTTCCTGATCTAATGAAGGCCAACTCTAGAACCTTCTCTACTAGGAAGGTTAATGATTTTCCATTAACCGGTTCTGAAGCTGACATCTCCTCAGGTGATGCATCCAAGAAAGAAAAGGAGGCTAAGAAGACAGTTGTAAAAGGCAAGATTGTAGTACTTCATGTACAACTAGCTGCTTTGGAAGCCGAGCTAACCCGGCTGGAAGCCGAGACTGCAGATTGATGCCTTGTTCTGATTTTTTAAAAGTTTATATCAATGGAACTTGTTATATTTTCTTTGGCATGATTTATGACTCCAAGGAGGAGTATTTTGGACTTGTGGATTTATGTATTTCTGCTAGATTTGAATTCTTGTTGGTCATTTTGGATTTATGGGGCTATTTGTTTTTGCTTGGCAGAATTGGATATATTTTTTTTATTCTCAAATTTATGAAAGTCAGTTGGGCTGATGTTCCAATATAGTGTAATCGGTTTGCCAAACTTTTTTTATTGACTGTCGGTTGATGTTTCAACATGGATGTTGAGGTATACTTGTTTTGGAGCTATGGAATTTCGGGGAGCTAAAATTTTGAGCTCATGTTACAACATCCATATTGATTTTGGTTTTTTCATTCTATTTGTGTTGATGTGAAAGTCCAAAAGGTTGATGGGTTCACAAGATGCCAAACATAATTGGCAATTTGTGAAAATTATGCAAATATGGTATTGTTGTGCTGCAACACCAAATAAGGTAGTTTTTGCGAGACAAGGAATGTTGAGATATAGCCCGAGAATTAATATTTCGTCCATATTTTTTTTGGCTGAAAAATATATCAATTCCTATATTTATGAGATTAGATTAGATTTATGGAATTGGAATTGATTTGGAATATTCGGCTATGGCAAAGATATGGACGAGATGTTCTAATTCCTTATTTCAACGGATTAGATTTGGTAATTAATATCTCCAAGGGATTTGATTTTTATTAGAATATTTTGTTGGAGAAGGAATTCCATTTTCATTGAATGATGATGTGTGTGACTATTTTACATATGTGGACATTTTTCCTGAGCTACTAAAGGATTTAATTGGAGAAAATCTGCATTCAGATTTTCGTATATTCAAAGTAGCGAGAGCTTTGAGTCTGTGTTCTAATATGATCAAAATCTTTGGATCAAAATTTAGAATCATATACCTTAATTTCTCTGGAGGAAGTGATCCCAGCGTCGACAAGTTTCAAGGTCAGAGGGAGTCTCATCAAGGCAGATCAGTAGTAAGGGTAACTTGTAAAATTCACACATTGTAATTAGAAAAGATAAGTATAACTGTATGGTGTGCATTGTACTCTATCTTTCTGATTAGTGGATTTACTCTGAATTGGGTCAGCCCTGCAGAGGTAGGTGATTCCTCATCGAACTCTGTAACCAAGTATGTACGTTCTTGTTTTACTTTCTTACATACTTGGTTAGATAGATGATGTTGGAACATAGTTGAGATAATTGATAAATTTAAGTAAAACCAAATTTCATAACTGGTCAAGCAGGTTGTCTATTTTCAAGTCTGGATGAGTATGGGTAACATGTCAGATATGTATTTAACAAATATGGATTGGGCAGGTTGGATTTGTGGATTGACCATTGGTTTATCTATATGCTTTGAAACCCTCACATTTATTCATATGCTTTGAAACCCCGCGAGTTTACTCATATGGTTTTTTATATGAACCCATTTAGGTCAGTATATAGCTTGAAACTCATGGGTACCCATATGGGTTGACATATAAACCCACATGGATTCATATGTGGGTTGAAACCCATGGGTTTAACCATTTTTGGCCCGCGAGTTGAATAACTTTTGACTCGTGGCTTGAGTGGGTTTCAACCCGATCCATTTATTACCCGACCCATTTTTTATCCGTTATAAAATAGGTCAAAATGGGTCATACCCATATTTTTTAACCACCCATATTATCCTATCCATATTCAACCCGTCCGCCCATTTGCCACCCCTAGACACAACGAACATGGTCGATGAGCCTGGTGTTCCAGAGCTTCTGTCGCCACCCCGGTAAATCCTTCCATCGGCTCTCCAGATCTTCCTTCGCAGTTGATCCACCGTCGCAATTGACGACGTGATTCAACCTAGGAAGAACCTGAAGCTATCCCCGACCAAAAAGTGAAACACGATAAAATTCAAATCAAAATGCCATGAAAGGAGAAGTGGCGACCTATGATACGACGAAATCGAACTCGTTGAAATGGCGACTGAATTTGAAGCGCTGGCGATTATGGAGAAGATGATTAAGTTTTCTTTCTTTTTGGGAAAATTTGAATTTAGTCCCTAAACTTTCTGAAACATTTTATTTTGACCCCGATTATAAAGTATTAGCAATTTAACCCCCAAATTTAGAAAGCTCTTATTTATGTTTTCACTATTTTATGATTTATCCTTGGTCTTATCCTAAAATGGTCCCGTAAGAGACATACTCTTTCAAAATATCAAATTTTTAAAAAATTTAATTAACTTTGATGACAAATATTAAAAATTAAATATTTTTCACGTTAACCGCTGAAAGTAAAAGTATCAAACTTAAAAATGGATGGTGAGGTAGTACAATAAATGAAAACATATATCAAATCACTCAATCATTTATATATATATATATATATATATATACACACATACGGAGTATATTATATCTCATTTAACAATTATGCGATATAAAACAATATGACGTAATCTTCCGGTAGTATGGAATAAGTTAAGAGAGAAAAATACAATAAAAAGGTGTCAATATCACTTTGGTTCACTTCTGCAATTGTACTGTAGAATCGCTTCTAATTTTCAACCAATCAGATTTGATAACCTTAAACAACAGTTATCTTACATAAAATTTCTTTCCTCAAAACACATAATTGTCACTATTGAGGTCCTAGTCGTGCTGTCCTGCTATCCCAAAAGGCATACATATATCTGTTTCCTTGAATGAGAAAAATAGTATGACCCCATCAAATTTTCATATTTCCTTCAATTCTTGAAGCGAAATAGAGGAAAATTCATCCACAGTAGTGCTAATTAGCCAACTGAAAATTCCCTGCATTTTCTGCGTTTTTAAGGTTGTTTTCGCCTTTTGTAGCACACCTTAACCATCCTCGACAGGCATGTTGATGCAGTAGGAAACTCGAATTTCCAAAATTCCCAAAAAAACAAAAACAAATATAAACCCTAACATTATTATGACACCTGATAGGATTGATTTGCTGAGTTATCCTCCATGTTTATCATCTCAACCTGGCTAGGAGAAGTTTGTTTACTTTCTTCCACCTTGTTCTTCTCATCATCAACTTTAGTACTAATAGTTGAAGCACTACCAAAAGATGATGCACGGCTAGACATTGGGGTGGCCAAACATGTCGGCTTTTGCTGCCCCGCCATGATCACCAAGAACTTCTCTTCAAAAACCGGCTTCGCAATTTTCTTCATTTCCCCATCTTCACCACCGTTTTCGCTCCCTTCGCTGGCCTCCAGGTCCCTTTCTGCTAATTCCAGGCGCCCGGAAAGACGCCAGTACGAACACGCGAGGGTCAGGAGGGCAAAGGCAATGAGCCCTAACATGGCCGCCAGGCCGCTGAAGAGGTATGGCACAGGGGAGTGCCACGGTGATCGCTCCGCCATGGGTAACGAGGCTGATGGGCTCTGCACAATGGTCATTGTTTTTGCTGCAGATGTGTGGATGATTGCAGTTATTCTACCAGCATCCATTGTTTATGTATTTGACTGTGTTTTTGAGGTAGGAAGAGAGTGGGAAAAGTTGAAGAAGAAGAAGAAATGAATTTGTGGAAGGAGCAAGGTGTGGTGGTTTATTTATAAGAGGTGTAGGGAAAATAAATTATGTTATGGTAATTCTTTTTTTGAGAATATTATCACATACTATTGGAAACTGAGTAGAGAGGAGGAAAGATAGGGAGTGGAAGGCAGGGGGCATTTTATTTGTTTTTTGGTGATCTGAGACATAATTACTTGAGAAATGGGGTCTACCATGTTTGTGTGCACATTTACTCATTTTTAATCATTGATACCTAATTACGCTTATTAATGATGTATTATTTAAAAAAATGTATTATGCAAGAAGTAACAATATTTTACATGATAATATTGATGCTCATATACTAATTAAAATTTATAATATAATGTGACTCGAAAAAAATTGATAAAAAAGTGTATAAGATAGAGTACTATTCACTCTATCTCAATTCAAATTTCACACTTTGATTTTCATCAGTTGACTAAAAAAATGTTTGATGCTTAATAACTTTCATTAAAAATAATTAAAACTTGTAAAAATTTGATATTCTGAAAATATATGTCATAATGAATCTAATAAGGTATTACTTAATAATATTTATACTTATACACGTATTCAATTTTAGGGTCAAAGTTAAAATTTTTTGACTAAATGAATAGTAAAATTACAGTTTGAATTGGGCCAGAGGAAATATAATTTTTCATTTTAAGCACGGATTTGAAACCATCATCATTTTAACAAATATGTAGGACAGTTGAAAGATATAAAGGAAGTGTATTATGGTGGGGTTGGATGAGACATGAGAATTATGATTGTGGGTAGGGTTGTCTAATGCAAAACAAGATGCGGATTTAGTTGGATTTGTTATATATTCCGATGTTTCTGTGTGAAGAGAACCGATTCGAATAATGTAGATTTGCGTATGTATCAAATCGAAGAATTTTTAAGATTTGAAATGGGAAAATTAATAAGGATACGTGGTACTGGAATAAACTACGCAAAAGGGTATTGATTCATTGATCATATGGGGCTAGTGCTAATTGCTAAAATTTCAAGCTCAAAAAACCTGTTTGAAAATTATCATACTGAGTTTAATTTTGGAAATTTCACATTTCTAAATCAAACTCTATACTGAAAGTGTTAATATAATTCTTCAAAATGAGAATGTGTCAAAATAACCCTAAATTTATGGCGAAACGTGATATCAATTTCCCGGATTAGTCGTCGATTGATTTCAAAAGTAAGAGCGTCGTCGTCACGGGTTTTGCCTCGTTGTGGTTGCCAGAACGGGACGTAAACAGTCGGCTTTTTCCTCGGCCGGATATTGCATTGTGATCGGAACGGTAGGATTTAGCTTCGTGAACAATCGAATTTGCAACAGTTTAGGGCATTTTCGGGTCAGGTTTGGAGTGTCAGTTGTCGGGCATCAATTTGGGGTATTTGCATTCATTTAGGCATTTCCCAACCCGGTTAACATCGAGTTAGTGTTTCCAGCATCAGTCTCAGTTGCAAACTTCAACGGCGAGAATGAACTTCAACGGCGAATGGTTGGCTCGATCTAAAGATATGGTTTTCCCGGTGACCTTGGCGATGTTTCAACCAGCGTTTCTTTGCCGGATTTAGACATGAAAATACTGATCCAAATTTGGCCAACTGCCAATAATTTTGGGCATGTTGGGTCTATTGTGTATGGGTCAAACTAAAATTATCAAATATAATAATAAATTAAAATGGATATCAAACTAAAATAGTCAAACATCAAAATAAAAGTAAATAAAACATCAAATGTAAAAATTAAAGTCACTAATCAAAATAATCAAACATCAAATAAATATACTAAAAAAAACACATCAAATTTAAAAATAATTAAAAATTAATTAAATATAATCAAACATCAAATGAAAACATCATAAACATCAATATTAAAATTTAAAAGATCAATTCACACTATTGAAACATCAATAATACAACAAGTAAAAATCTATTATTCAAAAATAAGAAACATCAATATCACTTTTTTAAAATGACATGTTGAAAAGTTAATACATTAATCAAAAAGAAAATATAAGTTAAAAATCCAAAATTAAGATAGTAATATATCTCAAACTAGCTAGTGTTGAAAATATACATTCCACTGGTATTGCATTTGAAAAAACTATTTGACGTTCCACTTCTATCCACTGATATTATTATTATTATTACATGATATTTACATAAGTAAAATGATACGTATCACTTTATGTATATTACAGATGAATAAGAAATAAAACATCATACATTGACAATTCAAAACACAAGGAATTCAATGAATCATTACTGGCACAACAAATACATATAAAATTAGCATATAAAAGTGGCAATAGCCATAACTATCGAACCATCAAACATCATTCATTACAAAATGATTCAAATACCCCAAAAATCGCTAACATAAAAACTGAATTTTTTAAATCAAGCTAAAACATCAATAATCAAGCGGCTAAACACTAATAATCAACCATCATAACTGAAAAACTCAATGTCAAACAATACTTCCTAAACAATCAAATTTTATTTTTTCTCCGACTTGTTTCTCTTCCCCGCTGATTTTTCACAAACTTGTCTTCTCCTGCTAGTTTTGAAGAGGATGACTGCCATACTCCATCAACGCACAGATCAAAGGTCGACTATGGTGATCTGTTCAAGGTAACACCTTCAGAGAATGATTGCTCATACCATTTTTTATTAACTCATCTATGGCATCGTAGAGCTCTAACTTAAAAGGTACTCATATGAAAAAATATAAAACATCACATACAGTAATAAAAATATCAATATCTGTAATTAAAACGTCACAATAGCACACATAACATCACTGACAATTACATTGAGAAACATCATACACAGTAGACAGTACTTAAAAAATCAATCTCAAAATTTTAAAACATCAACAACACACACTAAAATATCAAACAACAAAGCTAAACATCAGTTGTATATTTAAACATGAAAATAACACAAACATCAAACATTGAAATTAAAACATTACACCAACACACATTACTTAGAGGTTAAACATGAAAGATCAAAGATAGAACAAGAAACATCAACAACAGTATCAAAACCATCACAGTTGGATTTTTTTTTACAATCCCTACTTCCTTCTTGATTGCAGCATAAGTGGGCAAGTATTCTTAGACATCTAAAAAATAGCAACAACAACACAAAAATTAGTACAAATCGTAACAAAATTCTAACATATCAGACATAATCAAAACAACAAAACTGAACATCAATTGCACACTAAAGCATGAAAACACCACAAGTTCCAAACATTGAAATTAAAACATCACATCAATGCAGATAACAATACTTAAAATCTAATCATGAAACATTAAACAGAAAACCAAAAATATCAACAGAAGTATCTAAAACATCATATCTAAAAAATAATAAAACTTATAGACGCTCTTTCCTTTTTCATAGCAGCAACAGTGGGCAAGTGCTCTTAGAAATCCAAGAAACATAAGCAACAACACAAAAATTAGCACAAATCGTAACAAAACCCTAACATATCACACACAATAAAATTTATTATCAATTGCACACTTAAGCATGAAAACACAACAAGCATAAAACACTGAAATTAAAACATCACACCAACACAGGTTTTAAGCATCAAACTGAAAATCAGAAACATCAACAACAGTATCTGAAACATCACAGCTTAATTTTTTTTTACAGTTCTTACCTCCTTCTTGATTGCAGCAGTAGTGAGGCAAGTATTCTTAGAAATCTAAGAAACAACAACAACACGAAAATTAACACAAATCCGCAAGAACAATTCACCAAATACAAAAAATGGAGAAACCCCAAACATTAACACAATGAACATCATGAAAATTAAAACACAAAACAGAACACAAAATAAACCATGATTCAACGACAATGAACAAATACCACAAAATAAGCACATTAATACTCTGTATAACCTGCACAACCCCTAGAAAATTACATGAACCAAAAATATTAAACAAAAATTGAAAAAACAATAAAATATACATTAAAAACCATAGCGAAGACACTACCTTTGAACATAAACACAAAATGAAAGTCGTATTCTGTTAGATCACCAGAAACCAAAACAAAAAATGGAAAATTTGACAGAAAATTGTAAAGATCTCTACGAACCACTGTGCGCAAGAAACGAGGAAGAAAAATGGAGAGAATGTGCGGTTAATTGGAAGGAAAGGAGCATGTGAGTGGTTGATATTTGGAGCTCAAAGAAAATGGTGAGAAAAGTTGGTTCAAGTGATGGAATGTTGTGAGGGAAAAGTGAGAGAAGAAGGTTAAAATTTTATTATTTATACCTGAAGTTAAATGTAAATTAACTAAATTGCACACCTAAATTGCACCGGTACGCCGAATGTCTCTTAGAATACCGGTGTATGAGATAAGTAATGCACCAGATATTTTCGTACCGGTGTATGAAACAACAAAATTTAGTTCAATTAAGAAGATTCACACCGGTACAAAATTTGCCGGTGTAAGGTAACGATGCCATTGGTGTTAAGTGCACCGGTTAAATTTATACCAGTGCATATTTTTCGGAGGTTATGTAGAGACTTGGTGCCAAAAATATAAATCCTACACCGGTATTTATTATTACTGGTGCATATAACCAGAAAAATGGGGGATGTGCCAAAACAATTTGCACCAGTACTTTTGTTTACAGGTGCGTAACTAAATTTTGTTATGCACTAATTACATTTGCATCGATATTTTATGAAATTGCCGGTGTATAAGTTGCATTTAATGCTCACCTACTATCTTTTTTTGGCTGATTAAAAATGGGGAATTGTGGAAGAAGAGGTCATTAATGGCTTTTTGAGGGTGGATGAAAGCATTGAATGATCTCATATGAAGACCCTTAAAG
>JAULKJ010330826.1:0-10068 GCA_032355405.1 Rubia balearica | reverse complement strand
TCTGTTGAGCTTGTTCATATATTAATCAAACCCAGACGACTTCTTTTGTTGTTCTAAAAAACCTCTGTTTAATGTTTTCAGGTGACATGGAGTTGAAACAAAATAAATCACTTCCAACTGAAAGGCAAATTGCAGCTTATCCCGATGTTACTGCTGTATATGTCGCCGAATAATTTTATTTTTAAACTTATCGTACATTGAATTTTATTAGCACTGATGGGCTTTCTAAAGGTATCATTAATTAACTGTAGATTCCAGTTCATATATTACACTTGATTTCTTACATGCAAATAGCAAGCTTTCATCAGTTCTTAGGTTGATGTGACGCATCCTGTTTATGATGTCTAGGTTGATGTTGAAATATTTGTCCCACATCGGTTTCTTACAAAGATAATGACTTACATATAAGGTCTTGGGTCACCTCCATTTAGTACCAATTTGTTTTAAGATTGAAGCCCAAGATACCTTGAAATTTAACACCTACCACCTTCTGCATCCAATTCACAAATGAATGTAGTCTTCTATCAGCTCACTTTATACGTAAATGGAAAATGAGAAAATTCAACTTCCATTTTGTTGCTATTTCTTGCTCAGCTCGTGTGCTGACCCCTTTCCTTGCCGTTTCATGAACCTCAAAAGAATTTTTTAACATTTGACTACCCAGCTCCTCTGCACCCAGTAGATCATTAACCTTTGTAAGTCCTTTCTTGCTTCCCTCTTCTAATAGTAGGGGTGGGCGTCGGGTCGCTTTAATCGGTTTTCGATTTATTCTGTTCGTGTTATTCCGTTTGGTCCCTATAAAGGCCAAAATCGAAACCAACCCAAATAACCCAAATTATCCTAACCGAATTAGGAATTCGATTTTGGTTTGAAACCGAATTTAACCCGAATAAACTAAAATCGTATAACTTAATTTAAAATTTTAAAAAATATGTAATCTATTTTCTATATCATCAAAATCAAGTTTTTAAAATAATAATCTAACAAGTACAATACAAATTCAACCATAAAAATTTTAACATTACATTTAAAATTAAATAAAAATAGTTCGTTTTGATTTTCAAGATCTTCACATTCTTCAAGACTTCAAACACTCCACATTCACATTCACCTTCAAACATTCCACAAATTTACTTAGGGTAACTTATATTATTTACTTATTTCCCCAAACTTACTTAGGTTTAGAGTTTGGGAATAATTTTTTAAATATAACGACTGGTCCTCCAATTTAAACTTATTTATAAAATTAATTTTGTTGTTTTAAAATTTAATTATTATATATATACATATATTTAATTAATTAAATTAATTAATTACAATTCAGTATTCGGTTCGGGTTTTGGTTTGAGTTTTAATATTCAAAACTTATCCAAAAACCATATTCAGAATTCGGTTTATTCAATTCGAATATTTAAAAATCGTATATTAAATTTAATTCGAATTATTCAAATTTGAATAATTTGATTTTCGGTTCAATTTTCAATTTTTTATTTTTGTCCCACCCATATCTAATGGTTCAAGCAATCCAAAGCCAAGTTGTACAATCCTTGGAGAAGAGAACTGGCTTAGTGCGAAGTACAAATACATTTTTTTTCTTCTGTTTTCTATTTTCTATTTCATGCTGACTACCCAATCTGTGTTCGACGTGGAGGTGGTTGATGTTGACTAGAAATTCTGTAGCGTTGTTAATGACCGTAAGCGATATTGCATAATGTCGTTACCAAAATTGCAGTTTAGAACCGTGATAAATTATATTTTTTACATCAGTTTTTTTAGTATAAAAACCAGGGTAGTTAATAATGTGACGAACCGATGATCGACTATTGAGCAACGTCGGGGGGAACAAATGTGTTGTCAACGTGCTAAAGAGAGTGTGTTGTCGGACTGTCTGATATCACATTAGTCAACATTGGTTATTAGAAAATGAGGCATATCAATAAACACGACGTAGTTTTAATGGACCAAGGTCGCACGTGTATATCTGACCAGGGTTAATTTCACATGCTCTACGACGAGTTTGCGATGTCGTTGATAGTGTCGTGGTTCATGGAGCAACATCGTCTTGTTATGTGCGACTGATGTTGCTCTATTCGATGTACCATCGGTAACCTATTGCGAATTGTGTTCTGATCGTATTTACTGAATTGTTAACTACATTGTGCGACGTTGGTCCATATGTAAAATACATAAATAAATATTTACAAAAAAGAAAACTCGGTGTCGAACACCCTTTCTGGTTGCATGTTACTACACCATACATAAAATACATAGACAAGAAGGATAAAACTACACCATCCATACACAAAGTATGCTATCACAATTCTCACAAAATGAACTATACCATTGATACTCCATAACTAGTTGGAGATCTATATCAAGGTGTCAAAAATAACTTGGAAAGTATCAATGGGCATTTTAGAGAATGATACTTTCACAAAAAAAATCAACCTAATCCTAGTTACTCATATGGTAGATGGGTTAAGTAAATGCTTCAAATTATTTACCATCATAAAGAGTATCCAACATCCTCCAAAAGTTTGATGGGGTACGGTGCTTTGTCCTCGGAAAAATACTACAATAAGGAGTAATCTCATAATTGATAAATAGGTTGTGCAAAATTGTGATATTATTACTTAGATTCAATAGATGATAATAATATATACCTTTTGTAGATCAAATTGATTCCCCCTCACAAGCAAGACCAAATCTTTCATAAACCGCATGCAATAGTAACCACTTTCTCACCCGGCCACTTGTTTTTTATGTTATTCGATTGGAAAAATTGTTCACAAACACATAGTTGAAAACTTATAGTAATACTTATTTCATAATACAATTTTGAATTTAATTTTAACCTTTAGGGACTTCCACATGAATCCTTTGTGCTTGGTAATTAGGGAATTTCTCATCACTTTTGTAATTGCGAATGAAATTGTTTCGGGGTTTTTTTTATGTAATGGGTTGTACCAGAACATCGTGTTTGAAGGAAGAACGATGATGGCCACCATCCAATGTTTGCTACAAAAATGAATTCGTTATTAACTCAATATAATCCCATAATCTTTAATAGAAACCAAACAAGAGTAATGCAGTAAGTATAGTTGACTCACCGCTCGTAATAAGATGTGATATATACACACGTACATACATATACACACACACACCCACACCCACACACACATACATATACACACACACACCCACACCCACACACACACACACACACACACACATATATATATATCAAATTGTATTTTTACATCAACCGGGAGCTCAAGTAGGCCAAACGCCCGTCCATCACAACATGGTCATGTTGGATCTTTATTGAGCAAAGAACCCCTATCCACCTTTTTAATTTGGTAATGGATTGTATATGCAAGACCCTATAAATGTGGTTAGATTTGATAGATTGAAGCCAAAAGCATTAAGTATGTCAATGATTTAAGTTTGGGTGATGCATTAATACTTAGATGCAATGTAGTTGCATCATGGGAGGGGGTAAATTATTAAAATGGAACAAGTCTTCCAAATCCTCCCTCCGAATAATTGGATTTACCTTGTGCCCAAAAATACCCACTTCTACCATGTACGAACATGAGTGAGGGTGTGCCTTCACAATCGTGTGGATGTTCTTTAAGTAACCATCCTTCGCTGGATTGAGTGGTGGTGACTTCATTCCAGAGATATGAGATTTGTTGGTTTTGGATCCCCACATGTATTGGCCAATTTTTTCGAGCTACTAATCCTTGTCTTGATCTGCATGAAATCAACTGTAAAAGTTATGTACGTAACATTTGCCTCAACTCATAAGTAATAGTTTATAAATTATCATATTATACCTTCTTTGTAGGTCTGTTCTCTATAATATCTACTAAACATAGGCCATTGAACAAACATTCCCAATGTCTCGTCCACCCAATTTGCCTCGGGTTCTAGTATTGGAAGAACAATACCATCTACAAGGATCTTTGTGACATTGACCATCACATTATCATTCAAGACCGGCTTATTATGACGCACTCACATATATATATATATGTGTGTGTGTGTGTGTGTGTACTCTTGATCCTCCACCACGATGTGGCTCTCTTCATCAACACTTTCGGCAAGTAGTATGCACAAGGAATTATCATAAACAAGAAGACTCAGTAGTTTAAAACAATGTATAAAACACTTCGTGATATGATTATTGTGATATTTTTACTTATACCTTCATGTTGCCTTGGTGGCCTCTACTAACTTTTTTCTTAGTCTATCAAAGGAAACATGTGTTGTCGAAGTCCGAGACGGTGGTACGAGACTACTATCACACTTCAAAATATCATGTGTTGAGGTTTTAATAGAAGAAGCGCAAAGTGGAGTTGAGGTTGTTGGTTTAGAAGTTGCAATAATTCTCTCCAAGTCAAGTGGCATTTTTCCTCCCATTCGATTCTTGCGAGACATAAGCCACTAGTTGGTTTAATGTGGTTTCAAAATATCAATCTCTCTTTCTTGACTAATTGACGCAATATCAACCTTAGGTGGTCGAGGTTTGACAAAGATGTCCCTATGTGTAGCAAGAGTGCTGACACCTCGGAGCCAGCCAGGATGTTCTTTCTTGTTAAACTCAACCCTTAGTATGTCCTTCTTTCCAAACCCCGATGAGCTCACCGGACTCTTGTTTTTATTTTTAAGTCCTCCTATAAATTACCAATAATCGATCTCATTTTCTCAAAATTTTACTTGAACAAATGCATTCATACTATATCAACTTAACCACATGCAAAAAATACAATTTGTTTGTCAACCAACTCCGCATATTTGGTGTGGAACTTACCCTCCTCATTCCCATGCCCTTTGTATCCCTTTAGCCTATTCTCAAATAGAGAAATCTAACTGGGTGTGGGATATTCCGTCGAAGTCCTCGCTTCCTCTTCCGTCGTTCCAAGCTTCACCTTGTCAAACACTCTATCCTCAAACATTTCCTTCATTATTATTCTTGTAGCTAGTGAGAAACCTCCACGCTCATTATGTGGCGCATCTTGTTTTCTATTGCAAGCTCACTTTTTCTTGCCCTCAAACCCTGTAAAATCATTAGATTAAATTGTCCAGGACACAAATCAACAATTTAAATTAACTTGATAACACATTTCCTCTGCTTCTGATCAACATCGGAGACAAGTCGATAATGATATCGCACGGATCGATAGGTCAATATGTGATGTAGCATATGTTGTTGATCGACCACAATGCCTAAACTTAGTTTATGAACGACATCGCACACTAGTCGATTGTAACGATCTACGACTCGATTAGAACTGTGCCACATCACATGTTCGTGTCACTAATTTTTAGGCAAAAGATGGACCTTTAAGATTGTAAATCACTAAGAATCATACATAACAAACACATTTGACGATACTCATGAAACTATACTCATGCAGAAGCGTATTTATCCAAAAAAAATGCATGCATAAAATTATAAATATTTACCCATTGTGTATATACTTGTAAGCATGTTAATGTAAATTCCTTACCGATTGTTCACTAGTTTTTTTTTTGCAACAAAACCATTGCAACTCTATTCACTTTTGAATGAATGCTTAATTCTTGGGTTGCAATTATTATTCTTACCGAACATGTAATTCCTAATCAATCTGGTTTTGAAATTTCTCCATCATTCACCAAAGCGTCGTATGGTTTTCTTCTTCAATCTTGCCATATCATCACACTTTATTTTGAAGGCATATTGCATGGCCCTCCATATTTTATCCTTGTAAGCATTATCAACACGAGGTCACGACTCGTACAGTAAAATATCTTTCTTTGTCCTTGCAATCAAACCTATGTAACTAGACCACCCATTTGTTTTTTCTCCTATGCCATTCCCAATGTGATCGAACTTCGTAGGACATTTCATACCTTTATCCACCATGCCTATCAATTTCTTGCAATTGCCCGACCCCGACCTTGCCTATGTCATTGCAATCCATCCATATCTCCCCATTTTTTCAGGTCGTTTCCTCTTATCAGTGTTAACCACAACAAAACCTAAAAGCAAAGTTCATTAAACACACTCTTCAATGATGAATGCAATACAATATTTAAAATTTAATCTTTTTAATGGACATTATATCCACACTAAGTTTTTAACATAAGAGGTAACATTCAATAAGGAAATAATATAAGATGTAGTCACCACATCACCACAAACATGTCACCCCCTTGCATGATATACAAAATACATAAGTCATGAAATTGATCTTCACCATAAGAAAATGATAAAAATTTAAAAATTGATGTTAGCTACATATCAAATAACCTCCTTTAGCAAGCGTCCACATGTTGTACAACATATACACTTGAAAAATTACATCTTTAATGAAACCATAAAACCATAGTCCACAATCTAAAAGATTAAAAATTGAAAAATATGAAAGATATAGCAATATTAAACACTCATTCAATAATTAATCCTTGGAGATGTGGCCATAGACAATATGATCATAGCAAGTTGGAAAGATGGAACCTTACCACTTTTTTTTATCCATGGAAGCCCCTCCCATGAGGACCTCTTCCTTTTACCTTTGTTTCTCCATTTGGATTGAATGTGGTGGTGGTTGATATGTTGGAGGTGAAAGAAAACGGAGTCGGTCACTAGTATTTTAGGTCACTATTTAGGTCAAAATCGGCCTAATAGACCTGTTTCATATGAATGTAAAACGTTGCAGCAATGTCGATCAAACCACAGGACATAAGATGCACGTCGTAATCCTGGTAATGCCTGTGGTTTATTGGCATGTCATTGGCCTGTGGATGGACTAAATGACCTATTCCCCCTGAATGAACGACGTCGCCAAATGTTCGGCCAGTAGTCGCTAAGAAAGAGGACTCGTGCAATGTCGCATACTAGGTTTTAATCATTATGTCTTAATTTATTTCAACAAAAAAATATCATATTTATTAGTTGAATAGTGTTTCCATTTTAAGCCAACTAATTTTAACCTTAATACACGTGTAAGTGATGTGCACCATTATGCATGCGTTAGCCGATGCATTTAACATATGTATTATGATTTTTTGTTTGGTTGATTGCCAGTTTTAGTTAGGTTTGCACGAAAAAGGGTTTAAGACGGCCATTATTGGTGTTTTGTCTAAATCCCGCGTTTTGTAGACTTAACTGAGACTAATGCACACTTTCTATTCATGGGTGCCTAGATTTTCCTATTTGATCTCATTAGTACGTTGATCGTGAGTGTTTTTTCATTTTCTTTTGTAGTAGTTCATCCATGAGAGTGGCAGTAGATATTTGAAGGACATTCGCAAGGATGACAGAAGATATCAAAGGCCATTCATAAAGATGGTAGTAGATTGAAGGTCATGGACTCCAAATCATGGTAGTAGATAGAATTGGGAACAAGAAAGGCGGATTTGAAGCTCAAGAAGGCCAAAGAAGAAATGGAGGGATCGTTGTTCAAGGTTGCACGGAGTTCTGGGAAAAATATGAGAAGAATCAACACTTGAGGGTGTCACCATTGGATTTTTCTTCTCGAACTCTATAAAATTGACTACAAGAACTCTCAAATCAGATCAACGATTAACCCGTAATGGAGCAAGAAAGTTAGCCAAGTGAACCAGACACGACCGGCGCGGACTGCACAAGTCCGACATGAGCCAAAAGCTAGCATGACCTGCACCAAGCATTACAACCTATGTCAGGGGTCCTTAGCACGACCTGTATCATCTGGCATGTGCTGTATCAAAATCTGGCATGAGGGGTCATCTTCTCAATCCAAAAATGGGCTAAGTATGGGAGCGAGACGTTCCGTTTTATACGACCCGCGCCTTTTCAAGTCAAAAATGCCAAGACCAGCCCACTAGGTGTGAAGAATAACGCAGGGTGTGCCGAGATACTGATCAAAACAAGGTTCCAGTCGATAAGGAGTGCCAAACAACGCATGGCACATATTAGAAAGAGCAAGATGAAGACCCAGCAAGCGCCCCGTGGGATTACACGGAACATGCCAACACGAACCAGCATGGCTCGTACTAGAGCTGGCTCCCCGCACCAACACGATTGGCATGACCTGTGCCATGGCCGGCATCTCGTGCCGGTACGAACCCCCTTGGCGGCACGGACCATGGAACGAGGCATCCCCCGTGCCAGTGGTGGCTGCTAGGGTTTTTGGCCACTTTTAGGCCTATTTTCAGTCCTAATTCCCTATTACTATGTATATGGACCTTTGTATACTAGGGTTTAAGTTTATGCTCAATTTTTAGATCTTAGTAGGTGGTCAGAGAGAGAAAATACTCTTACTTCTCTCTGGATTCTTTCTCTCTTCTTCTTTTTATTTCTCTTTTGCCCAAAGACATCTAATAAAATATTTGGGTTCAATACTTAGGGAGTAGGGACCTAACTTGGGGAACACATTTCTATTCATGTGTTAATGTTCATTTTGTAAGATTTCTAGATCTACCTATTTCTATGTGTTTTGTGATTATTATATGTTGGCTTGTTCTTAATATTCTCGTGAGTTGCATGATTGTCACACTCTGTTGGCACACAGTTGAGTATACTTTCATGTTGGTTCACTATTGCTACTCCTCGGTTAAGGAAACCTGGATGCGCTTGGGGTAACGATAGTTTGGAACTGGGCGTGTGCACAAATCTTACCATTGTTAATCATCACGATCAACCATGCATCTAGTTAGTTGACCAACGAGGTCTGAAGGATTGTGGGTAGAGATAGAATCGGTAGCAGACTAGGATTATTTTGTTAATCCTAGAGTCATCGATAAGATGACTTTTTCCTTTGCCTTTGTAGGCCTAGGGGTAGTTCATTCATGGTGCTCCGCCTGGGAGTTAATCGCACAAGAGAGAATCAGACCTACGCAATGATCCATAGTCGTTGTTGTACTCTCCTAGTTGTGGAGGTGAGACTGATCGAAGATTTTATATGCGTATCTCTATGTGACAAATATGGTGGATTTTTTACCATTGTCCGCAGAATGTAACACAAATACTAGAATAGGGTTTAGTTCTTGTATTTGATGAAATCGATGATCGAAATGACAATAACCATGTTACGCAAATATTCCCCATGTGTTAGTTTATATTGTTAGTTCTTGTGATAAATTGCATGCTAGTAGTTGTTAGTACAAACTCCCCCCAAGTGACTGTTTTTACAGCATTATTTATTCCTAACACGTGGTCGGACTGACGACCTGACCATGTTTGTGTTTATTAATTATTAGATTCCTAAAATCTCTGTGAACGACCCCGATACTTGCCACTATCTATCATTCTTGGTAGTGTAGTAGTGGGAATAGGGACAACATATAAATTCTATCTTTTACCCTTAATACTCACAGTCTCCTCTCGTGTTTTTAACGATGCTCGGGAGGGGGCACAGGTTAAATGATAGTAAATGTGTCAAATGCCTCGGCTAACACATGTTATATGGTGCACATCAATCCCCCCACACTCAAACCTTTACTCTTCCGAGTAAACAAAAATGAGAAAATGATCTAAGCGAAATGTAGCATGCAGAGAGAAGTTAGCCAATGTATTCAACTTATTCTCAAGCTATCCTAGTTCCCCCCCAAAGAAGTAAAAATCTCACAACTCTCACACTCCCCGAAGATACTAAAGTAACCTAACCACCCAAAATATTGTGAAGAAAAAGGTAAGCATAAGAAATAATAAGTGTTGAATTAGCTTACTCCACCGAATAGTCCACCAAAAGCAATCCAAGAGTTATTTCCAAAAAAACCACCAAGGATAATCCAAAAGATCCTCAACTTAGTTGTTACTAAGAATAACTCGAGATTCTCAACTTAGCTACAACCTAGGATAATTCTGAAGGATCCTCAACTTAGTTTCTGTTTTCTCTCAATTTCTTCATTTTTCCCAGGATCCCTTTAGTGTTTTCATCGTAGCATTCACACACGTTGAGCTCACCATCTCACCTTTTTCCACATAGCCTCTCATTTTGCCTAGGTTTTCCAACCTAGCCGGGCCTAGCCTCTCATTTTTTACCTAGGACTTTCGACCTACCTGGGCTTTACTTCTCATTTTTGCCTAAGTTA
>JAULKJ010330805.1:0-10068 GCA_032355405.1 Rubia balearica | reverse complement strand
CTCCGTTTCTCTATTATTGACACACTTTCTTTTTGGGTTTGTTTTATATTGACACTTTTCATTTTTTGGTAATATTCTTTCAATTTCATCCACTCATATTACTTTTTGCATTCTACATTCAATTTCATCCACCCATTTTCTCCACCTAAATCCAAACACCTAAACTTATAGTGCCATTTATAAGGGAACGGAGGGAGTATGTGTTAATCCCTCCATCCCAGTTAAATTTAAACACTTTTTGATCAACTTTTTAAGGTCATGTTTGACCACTAATAACTTTAGTTATGTAAATTAATGATATATTAAGATTTGATATTCCGAAAATACACGATACATGGAATTTAATGATATTTCACATGAAAATACAAGTGTTTATATACTAGTTGGATTTATGACTAAACGTGTGTTGAATAAGTTGATAAAAAATGTAGATTTATTTGGTACGAGGGGAGTACCTCTATTACACCATCTAAGTGGGTAGAAATTTCGGACTCCCCAAACCTCCACTATTCAATTTTTTTTGTTAATCTATGAAAGATTCAAGCGTTAGCTCAAGGCCTATTCTTCCCTATACAAGGCGTTTTCAAGAAGTGTCTAAAATTCTAAAGGTATGTTCCTTGTTGCATCCACAAGTAGCTCCATATAGATGGGAAAAGGGGTGACCTTGGTTCGCCCCTGAAGCAATAAAGACAAATAGGAGAAGAGGGTGATGAATGTCGATTTTTCAATTTTTTGTTTGTTTCTTCACTTAAAATACACTTGATTTTGCACATGAAGTTATTGTGAATGATATGAATGGAAAAAATGAGTTGGGAAAAGAAAAAGTAGAATGATTAAAAATAAGTTAAATTTTATCACGATGAGTAAGTCTGTCAAATTTAAAAAGGGCAACGATTTCTGTATCCAGTGAAGTATAATTGTCGTGGTATGAACTCCTTGAATAATAGCAGCGACCCTTGTTGGCGTTAAATGTGAGGATGTCCCTTCCTTCAAGAATCTCTCGGATTGGATCTGGGGTAAAGTTTCGATGCTAAATTCAGTATTCAGAAATTGTATATTTGATTCTATTATTCTCATTGTTAGTTACCTGGGCTTTTCCATCCCTTGGCTATTTATAGGCTCTTTGTTCCTATAGTCCAGGTGTTATGCGCCCATGTGGGGCTTGTCCATCAAGACCATCATGGTGCTATGGTGGGCCGATCCGTAGATCGTGATTACGGTGATAGCTTTATGCGGTAGTAGCATGATGAGCGTTTTACGCATTGTTTGTTTGGGTGAACCCATGAGGCTTTGCCCTCGATTCGTTGACATGGGCATCTCACTCGTGCTCTACGCGGCTTTGTGGATTGCACATATAGTTTACCTATACCAATTGCGATTGTTCATTTGTAGCCACCGATTTATTTTCGATCACTTTTGGACACCTAGCTTTTAAAAGAAATGAGTTAAAATTCTTCCACCTGGTCAATCCATCAAATAAGTTTAGTATGAAAAATAAGAGGTAAAACCATATCTTCCCCACCCAACAATCCTCAGCCATCTTCTTTACCCACCTCCTCCAACATCCTCACTGTCAGACCCCACCACCACCACCATTGCTGCTTCTTTATCTCCGCTCTCTTCTCTATCCAACAACCCTCAGAGCCGACGAACAATTCCCCATACACTAGTCTCAACACTCATATGACTATTTCCAATGAAATAAAAAAAAAGAATAGAAAAAAAACTAATTAAAGCCCTAATTTTCAACTTGATCAAAAATATGCCAGAAGAACAAGAGAATTATGACTCCAATTTAAAGTTATCCTCCAAAATTATAAATCTTGATAAAAAACACAGGAACCCACAAGTTTCATTCAATATTAAACTTCACTTTCTAATTGGTGATCATGAAAATCAACTTATGGAAATTAGAGTTAGAATAACGGACAACGAGAAGAACCTACTATTCAATCAACCCAATATGCAAGACCAAGCGAATTTAGTAAACAACCACCTTTTCCCCAATTTTTCAAGGCGGGTAGATGAATATAATACTTTTGGAGTGGGGTCTACAAAGCCTGATTACGTGAATTTAGAGGGAGAAAATGTAAGTTGGGGGACAAAATCTTGTATAAGATCGTCTCACAACAAGACCAGGGATTAAATTGTAAAGATTGTGGCATGGGGTATTGAATGTGGTTTTCGAAACTTTAGGGACTGAAGTTAAAATTAATGGAAATTGGAATTCAGTTCTAGTATAAAGCACAAATAGTTAAGCTTCTTTTGCAAAATAATTCGCTCAGATTTCAACCGCTCTTCACACACGATTCCTCTTCTTTGAAATATTCAATTTCGATTGCTCTTTAAGTGCTTATTCTTCCGTCAATTTAAACTCGATTTTCTCCATTTTGCGGTCTCTGAATTGGCGTGAAGCATATAATTTCTCTTCGGTGTATTAATTGGTTTGTTAGGCAATTTTGTGCAACATTGGCGGGTGTAACTATTTGGGTGTTCGTTCGGAATCAGAATGTGTTAGTTGAAATGTGACCCCGCCGTTGTTTTTTATGTGTAATTTCTAATTGTTGAGTTTTTGGTTTTTTGGGTGCATGTGATGTTCTATGCTTTGTTTAGGTTTATAATCAGTAGTTTTGTTCACATTTGTGCTATATGTGGAATATTGAGTTTTCACTATTGATTTCGTGTTTTATTTGATACAGCAGGTTTCAGCTGTTTATTGTGAAATTATTTGTGCATTGATTTGTTTTCTGGTGCGGTGAAAACTGTCTTGTATGACGTTATGTATTGTAATATTGTTTGGGTTTTTATTGAATATGAATTAGTAATTAATTATAATAACGATTTTTTGTTTGTTTTTGATTGTTTATATTTTGTGCTCATTTTTGTTTGTTGTGTTATTTTAAAGATGTCAAAGAGTACTGGTGATGGTGATTCACGGGACAACATCGTGATGGACATCACGAAGAGTTACACTCAACCAGGTCAAGGAAACTATACAGTTGTTTCTATAAATTTGCAAAAAATGCATCTTCACAAGGTATTCGTACATGTTCTTGTTCTATTTTTGGTGGGATCATTTGAATTATTTCCATATTCTACTGTATGTTATGGCCTTTTAGGTTTAGTTTCATGTTGTATTGTTTTTGTATGATATTTTATAGGCTTGAGTTAACCTTTAATATATGTAGTGTTCATATTGTTTACTTTTCATGTTGTTTTAGTGTGACGCTCCTTTTGCCTTCTTGTGGGCTTTCTTCTTTTGTTTTTTTGTTTCATACATTGTGCTTTAGCTCATGTTTTCTATATTTTATTCTTAGTTTGTTGTTTATCAATGTTTTCCAGTTTCAGTATATTGTTTTGATGATTTAAAGCTTTAGTTTGATATGAATTCTGCTGGATGATGTGCTTACTGTTTCATGTTTATGTTATGCTATTTTTTTGTAGGTTATTTTTATAACTCTTACATTTCATGTATGTTGTGTCTGTTTAAGTTCATGTTTCAATGTCACATTATGATGTTCTTTGTGGGTTTATTTTCCTCATATTCTCTGCTTCTACCTTTTAATTTTAGTGTTCTGTTAGCATGATACTTTTTTATTTTTCTATGGCTCTTCTGTTTATTTTTTGTTTGTTTCTATTATGATACTTTAGCTGATGTTTTTATATATTTCATTTTATGTTGTTTTGTTATTAATGTGTAGTTTATTAGGGTTTTCTAGCTTTAGTGTGATGTTTTAGTATCTGGTTGATGGTTTCATGTGTTTAGCTTGATATGAATTATGTTTGATTCTCAGATACATGTATGGGTTTCTGAATTATGTTGTATTCTGTTTGTGTCATGTTTGAAGTTTATATTTCATATGAGTTAATGCTATGCTTATTTTTATGGTGCAATTAACCTTTTGCAAACGATTTTGGACTGGTTATGTTTCTATATTTTTAATTAATGTCTTTTGATTTAAGGTTGATGTCTGTTTTTCGATTTACAGCTGTGTTTATGCTATCCAGTTTTGCTTTTTATAAAGTAAATGATGTTATATATAGAAAAAAGTGCTTATATAACGCTCAATTCTTTGACATGTGAAAATATGACCCCGCCATTTTTTGAAAGCATAGATATGTCCCCGGTCTCACCTGAAAAATTGGTCAAACGTGGTCTACGCCGGACGCAAACATAAAAGTCCAATTTTCCCCTTGATTAAACAAAAACTTTAAATCTTGAAATTGTGGATTGACCATTTTACCCTAACCTAATTTTCTCCCTAAGTTGTAACCCTTCATTTCCCCGCTTTAGATTAGATGTTTCCTTTGCTATACTCTTTCAAGTTGTCACAAACAAGCTCTCTGTAAAGTTTCCAGCATTACAGAGAGTCTTAAGCAACATATACTGTAGGACAGAAGCATCGCGAAGTCAAATCGGTGGTTGATTAGCTTAAATACTTGACGACTGCACCATTTCGAAGATGGTGAGTTCTTTTTTAAAATCCTAAATTTCTTGTTGAATCATGGCACTCTAATGTTGAAGATTGAACATATTGTGTTCGTTCTGGTCGTGGTGGTTTATCAAAACCCTAGCTTTTGAGGAAAGTGAAGTTTTTGTTATAGTTTTTTTGTATTAGTTAACAGTGGTTAAATTTTTGGTGTTGGATTTGCTTTGTTAAGAATTTATGCTTTAGACTTGAAATTATATATCGAAACTGTATCGGGCTAGGGTTTCATTTCGATGGAGTGTAGTTTGAACAAGGGTTGCGGTTTTACTTTGTTTGGTACTCATTGCATTTTATTATCACAAGTTTGGGCTGTATTTTTTGTTGTACTTCAATCTTATTGTCAAAGGTGCTTCCTTTTTGGGTGATGCTTAGTGTATCGAATGTGAGTGTTTAATCGACATTCTTCGTTGGTTTTTTAATTGGTTTCTCCTACATCACTAGTTGATATCATTAGGTGTGTGCTGCAATTTATTGTACTTAATGAGGTATGCTTGTGCATTGTAAGTAGAGAATCATATTTATTTAGTTTTTTCATATGATGTAGGATGAGTTTGATTCAGTGTACAATTTAAAGATACATTATGGGGACAGGTTGAAGTTAGTGGGGGGTATTTATCTCGACATGTATTTGCCGATTGTGTTGAAGTTTGATTTCACAGAAGTTTTTATGGGGGATACTGAGGTATAGAAGTTGATGGAACTGAAATTTAGTTTTATGGTGTCAAGGAAGTGGGTATGAAGGAGTTGCAGATAGAATTTGATGTACAAAACATGTTTAGGGAATGTAGCGGTTTATGTGCGATTGATATTTTTAGTGAAGTTTTGTAGAGTGTCGCACAATATGGTCCAGGTGAGTCCCCTATTAGATGTGTGCAAAATGTAGAAAGCTATCAGAAAATTAAGGAGGTAGTGTAAAGGATGAGGAATCCGAGGAAGAAAATCAGACAAAGCTCAAGGACTATTCGACAAACGTAGTTGGTTCATGTTTGCACACCCAAGTGTTTGGTGACAACAACTCGAATGAGTCTTACCACAAGGAGGAAGAAGACAAAGAGTCATCAGATGAGGTCGACGAGTGGGTGAATAAATACACAGAAGCAGCGAGGTGGAATATAATTTTTACGAGAATGATATGGATAGTGATACGGACATGGAGTTTGAGAACGACTCCAAAAAAAGGGATTATCACCCCCTAATAAGTGCTTAAATCGGGAGAAATTCGAGTTAGATGAAGGTCGGAAGATTTATTTGAAGTAACGTATGATATTCCAAATCCACAATACCTTTAAAAAGCATTGATATATTGATCCATACAAGAGGGAGTCATATTTATGCATTTGAACGGTGAGAGGAAAAGAGTAACAATTGTTTACAAAGGTAGTGTAAAGGATGAGGAATCCGGGGAAGAAAATCAGACAAAGCTCAAGGACTGTTCGACAAAGGGACGTAGTTGGTTCAGGTTTGCACACCCAAGTGTTTGGTGACAACAACTCGAATGAGTCTTACCACGAGGAGGAAGAAGATAAAAAGTCATCAGATGAGGTCGACGAGTGGGTGAATGGATACACAGAAGCAGCGAGGTGGAATATAATTTTTACAAGAATGATATGGATAGTGATACGGACATGGAGTTTGAGAACGACTCCGAAAAAAGGGATTATCACCCCCTAATAAGTGCTTAAATTGGGAGAAATTCGAGTTAGATGAAGGTCGAAAGATTTATTTGAAGTAAGGTATGATATTCCAAATCCATAATACCTTTAAAAAGCATTGATAGATTGCTCCATACAAGAGGGAGTCATATTTATTCATTTGAACGGTGAGAGGAAAAAAGTAACAATTGTTTACAAAGACGAAAATTGCAGCTGGAGGCTGCATAGTTTAGCTTTACTTGATGCACACATGTTCTGCATCAAGAAGCTGGAAAGTGATCATACCTTCAGGATGGATGGTAGGGTATTGGCACCACAAATTTGAACTGCTAAAAAGATAATGAGACAGTGAAGGCAGATAGGAATGTGTCTAACCAGGTGTTGATGGATAAACTACTGGTAGATAGCATGCAACCAAAAAGACACCAGTTGATAAGAGAAAATGATTGATGCAACCACAGGGAGCAACATTCCATATGGGAAATGGAAAACACCTAAACCTGACAGGATCCCTTCAGAGTTTTACCAACACTTTTAGGAAGGTGCGGGGGTGGACCTCACCAGCTCGGTCTAGGAGCTCTTCCAAATATGGAGACTGCTTAGGAGTGTAAAAACACCAACCTAATCCTAATCCCTATAGTAAAGGTTCCAAAAAAAAAAAACTCTCTGATTTAAGTCTCATTAACTTGTGTAATGCGGCTTATAAGATTATAGCAAAGATAATGGTTGTTGGATTGAAAAAGATATTGGGATATCCAATTTTTAGGTATCAAGTAACGTTCGTGCATGGAAGTACCATAGTAGAAAATTTTCCCACCGCATATAGAATCATAGAGTGTGCCAAGAAGATGAAGAAGAAAGGGAAAATAGTGTTGGAAATTGATAGGGATAAGACATGTGATAGAGTGTCCTGAAGTTTCTTGGAGACCGTAATGACATGTGTTGTCTGTGATGTGTTATACAATAAAATACACCATTAAGTTTAAAGGGAACTGCTGACAACCATTCCACCCAATACAAGAAGTAAGGAAGGGATGTCCCCTCTCACCTATCCTCTTTATTTTGTGTCAGGAAGCATTTTCATCCATGTTTGTGTCGACACCCTTTCAAAATGTTTGTGCTAGCAAATAAATCGGGAGAATGGTCTCACGAGTACCCCACCTCATGCTTGCACATTATTATATCCTATTTTTTAAGCCTCAAAAGAGCCACGTTTAAATTACTTGGACTCTGAATTTATTAATGGCCTACTTTGTATAACGAATCAACTTTCAAAAATCTTACGTCTTGCTCACACTACTACAACCCTCTCCCCTTTAGCAGCGTTATGTAGTAACTATTTTAGAAAAATACTACTACAAAATTTAGTAGCAGCTATTATTTATTCTTTGCAAGTATTAATTTAAAAACTGCTACGATTACAATTTTTAAAGCAGCTCAATATTGGAAAATCGGTTCTAGAGTTTTTTCTTTGAATTGGTGGAAATCATAGAAACTATTTCTTACAAACCTCTACTACATTTTTTTGCGGGAAATAAATTGCTATTTCGTGCCCTAGCATTAAATGCTTATGTGATAGATAATTGCATTTAGTAGCGATTTTTACTAAATCAACTGCTACATAACTTTTATAAAAACCTTTACTATTGGCGGAAAATGAAAGAGGTTTTACATTCAGGAGACCGTCCTACCATTCTTCATTACTACAGAGATGTTGAATACAACATTCAGTGCCATTTACAAGGAGTATTAAGAGGTAAATTACATTTCTTTGATCACGAAGTACATATATATATACAAGTTTTTTTTTTAAATATTATTTCTTTGTTGATATTGTAAATATATGGTACATGAATGTTGTGAAGAATATTTAATGTTTGTGTAATGTTTATATGCGAGATGATTTTTTTATGCGTTAGGAGATCATTATCTCCAAGAACTAAGGCAGAAAGGGATTTGATTTACATGGACCAACAATAGGAAAGATGCAAAAGCTGTTCTTCAGAGATTAGATAGAGAATTTGTTAATGACTCTTGGAATCATATTTTTAGACATTCACAAATTTTGAACTTACCTATCATACAATCAGATCATGGTCAATGTTTGTTACAATTGGAGTCAATGCCATCCAAGCCAACACATATTTTGAAATACAAAGCATTCTGGGTGAACAACCAGGAAGCCGAAAACATTGTAGCCAAAGTATGGAGTAAATCTTACCTATGTGATAATCAGCAGCAAACTTAAACGTTGGATAAGATGCAAATAACTCTGAGACATCTAAAGAACTGTAGTGACCGGGATTTTGGGAACATAGATGACAGATACAAATAAAAGGTCAAGGAGCTAGAGTCAATACAAAAAAGAATACATGTTGCGAGCGATTACATTGAGCAACAAAAAGAACAAAACTGAGGCAGGAAATTGAGCCGCTCCTTCAACAACAATCAGATTACTGGCAACACCATTCAAGAGTATAGTGGGGTAGATTTGGTGATTAGAATACAATGTTTTTCCACCAGTGGGCTACAAAAATATAAATAATTAACTTTATATCACAGCTGAAAGATGATCAAGGCAATTAGGTTCAAACTGATGCACAAGTGCTATAGTTATTGCAAAATCACTTGTCTAGTATTTATACAGAACCTCAGTACTATCCACCATTGTTGGGCCATGAAAAAACCATGAGACAGGTTCTGGAAACAAATCAACACAAACTGGCATCAGAGCAGATTCAGGACCTAACACTACCATTCACTAGTAAAGGAGTAATGACAGTATTGAAAGGTATGAAATTGTGGAAAGTTCCTGCTCGATGATAGGCCAGCGGGATTCTATAAGAAACATTGGAGGTATATAGAAGAACAAGTTATCTATGAAATTTTGGCAATCCTTACGACAAGAACTATGCTAGAGGAATGGAACCAGACACAAATTTTCCTTCTCCCTGAAAAGATAAATCCAAAAAGGGTGGAGGATTTTCAACCAATCTTGTTGTGTAATGCCAAATACAAGATCATAGAAAAAATTATCACTAATCGAATGAAGAATGTTATGGGAAATCTAGTTGATTCAGCATAGTCGGGGTTTGTGAAGGATAGATATATTGGAGAAAACATACTCATTGCATCTGAAATGTTGAAAGTTCTCAAGAAAAAGCAAGGAAAAACTGGGAAGTAAAAAAAGCAGAGTGTGTCGGTTCAGATCCAGAAGAGCGAGTTTTGAGAGAAAATTCTAATGTCTCAGCATCAGCCACAATGGTGTACAAAGGAGGTAAATGATCTTTCACCATGTGAGTAGAGAAAAATTTGGAAAGCTTATCATTTAAGCCACGACAAAAACACAGCAACATTCTCATCATTGAGAGAATGACCAAGAACACTCAATTTATCAAGAATATCTTTAAAACGAGCATGCTATTCCTGAACAGTTTGATCTTCTTGAAGAACACAATATAAAAGATCAACAAGAAAGAGACGACGAGCACGAGAATTATTCTGATATTTAGTGGTTAAAGCATCCCATACCTAAGCAGCAGTGACCATACCGTCAACTGCCGACGTTGCAGATCGAGTCAGGGATGAAAAAAGGGCAGCTTGAACAAGCTGATCTGTCTGAATCCAAGTCTCATGAGCATCGACATCCTCAGAAACCTTATCTTCAGATTCCTTGGAGGACGAGCTCGCAGGAGGAGCAGGACACTTAACCGAACCATCAACATAGCCAATTAATTTGACAGTTCGTAAAACCGACGAAACCTGAGTACGCCAGTGTGAGTAGTTGGCACCATCAAGCTTGATGGTAATGCAGTTGATTAACGCAGGAAGAGTAATGGACGCCATAGAGAACAGATCCAAGCACAAAAAAGAAATCAAATCGCACCAAACACACAGCAAGCTTGTGAATGGCAGTGGACGACTGA
>JAULKJ010330796.1:0-10069 GCA_032355405.1 Rubia balearica | reverse complement strand
AGATTTGGAAGTTCCGGTGGTGGTGGTGGTGGTGGTACTGGAATGTGGTGGTCTAAGAATGCGGGAGTAACATTTTTGGGTTTTAAGTCAAAGGGCATTTTAGTCATTTTATGCACGGTCAATGCCGGAATTGGTGTTTATGGGTCATATAAGCACTTTGATCAACTAGTTACGGTTGTTTTTGTGCTAAAACTTATCTGAGGGTTAGGTTATATTAGAAGTCACTGCACCCTAAATATCTATAGTGCAAAACCAAACACTCATCACAGGAAACATAATTTAAAAAATGATAAGTAATACTTGAGGACGGACATGAAGGAAGATATTATGAAGAAGGATTAGGGGGTGGGATCTTGGAGATGGCCTAACAAACATAATTTTGTAGATGAGCGAGCAGGCGACAAACTAAAAAACTCTAGCGAATAGGACAGAATGCTAGATCCTGATTCAGGTTCAAAAACCATCTCGTCGGAGGTGATATGGGTTGATAACTCGACCTCGGAGAAGGCCAAGTCTGGAATATTGACAAGAGGTGGCACAATTGGATCGACAACGGCTGAACATTCGACAACGGTGGCTCTGGCATTTGGGTTGGAGCGTTGGACGACGACCAAGGGGCAAGAGACGGAAAATAGAAAGGCGGCAAACAACAAATATAGGTGATCAGCAAAGATGGAGTGACGGCTGACTAGTTGGTGGCCCGCAGATCAACGGTGATATCGATGTCAGAAGTAATGACTGGTGGCGTAAGGAAAACATCTGCAGATGAGTCAATCCAGAGCTCGGGCTCCAAATCGGAAACATAAGCAAAAGGGAATTCATTTTCATAAAACAAAACATCACCACTATCGAATAAAGTTCAAGAGTTCAAATAGTAAACACATTTTACCTTATTTCCTGTAGAGTACCCAGAAAAACATGTCGGCAACTTCGAGATGTAAACTTATCACGTTGTCGAGGTACTTTAGAAGCAAAACATAAACAACCAAAAACCCGAAGTAGTGAAAAAAATTTCTCGTCCATGCAGTAATAGATAAGGAGTCTTTCCTTTAAACAATGGTGTAAGAGGGCGGTTGATTAAATAAGTTGTAGTTAAGACACATTCTCTCAAAAGTCAATAGGTAGAAAAGGCTGAAAGCAAAAAGTGAGAGGAGATGCCGATGCTTGCGTTCAACACAATAATTCTACTGAGGTGTATAAGCAAAAGAACTTTAAAAAACTCCAATTTCAACAAAGTAGGGCCTAAGTGGTAAAAAAATCAGTACCATTATCAGCCCAAACTTTGCAGATGTGGCGCCTAAACTGTCTCAAAAAAAGATCAGAGGATTCCTGTAATCTGGCAGCAATTTTCGATTTAGCAACAAGTGGATGAACCAAAATGTCTAAAGAGTAGTCATCAAAAATAGTTTTAAAATAAAAACTTCACCAGTAGAAGGTGAGTTGTAAGGTCCCTAGGCAACACAGTGACCTAACACAAATGCCATACTAACTTTATTTGAGCTAAATAAAAACCATTCCAAGATTTCTTTGCTCGATGATAGACAAGGCATGGAATAATGTAATTGAAATCCAAATTACTATCTTTAATAAAAGAAATTATTGACAGCAATGAAGTGGAAGGACGACTAAATCGTTGATGCCAAATGCTCACAAATATTGATGACTTAGAGATGGAAGAGACGACCAGTGCGCGTGAGGAGAGACTAAAAGTGATGCAGCGGCATCTTAGGGTTAGGGTTTAGCGGTATTTTTGGGCTCCTATGAACTAGGATTTTTTCCTTATTTTTAGTTACCTTATTCTAGTTGGTTTACGTTAGGTATATTTTATTTAGTTAAAGATTAATCTTCCTATTTCAATTGCTACTAGGATTGAGGGCCTTATTTATAGTTCTCTTATTTGGGTTTAAACGACGGATTTGTAAATAAGAAAACTGAGATATTATTCTCGTCCCTCGAGTTGATTTAATTTAATTCATGGTATCAAGAGAGCGGGTCTCTAGGTATTTGTCTAAATCCCTAGATCGAACTGAAGCATCGTTCATACGCTGTGCCAGGTTGGTATAAGAGCAAAACCTCTCTCACCATAGCAAGACCTCGATGTGATCCACCACAATCTAAAGAGGAAATCACACGACAAAGCCTTTTTCGCATCCAAGACCAGATTCAACAACTCGTCGCAGCAATACAAGCGCTACCAATGCAGCAAACACCTCCCCCGCCGCCAGAACATCAGGATAAGCAACACGATCACTCCGATGAGGAAAGAACTCCTTCATATGAGGTAGAACAAACTCTATTGTGGAGCAAGAGGATGATTGGTGTTGGGAACAGGGTTTCAAGTTCGAAATCCCCGAGTTCCATAGTGGTCCGATCGCCAAGGAGTTGCTCGATTGGATAGTTACAGTCAAAGAAATCCTGGAATTCAAGCTCGTGTCATTGGAGAGCTGTGTCCCCTTCATTGCGATGCATTTTCCAATAGAGCTGGAGCTTGGTGGAACTAAACCAAGGCTTCACGTGTTCGCTTGGGAAAACCTAAAATCATGTCTTGGGAAAATTTGAAGAAGCATTTACATAAAACTTTTCTACCATTCAACTACGAATAGATCATGTTCCAACGTTTGCAAGAGAATATGCCACTAAATTTTTGTTACTCCTCACACGTATTGACCTTCAAGATTCAGCAAGTCAAGTCGTAGCCCAATTCATCGGGGGTTTACGCCAACAAATTCAGCACACACTGAATATTTTCCACCTACTCACGATTGCCAAAGCTTATCAGCAAGCGTTTGACAGTCAAAGCTCAAACAAAGGCCAATTTCTCACTGTAGAGTTTGTCGCAACAACCACAAAATCCTCCCATGACCAATACTCTTCTAGCCATACCTGAACCCCTTCCAACCATGCCCAAAATAGCCATAGTACCATTTGACCCTCCTCGAGCCAATCAACCAGGTACTCTGCGTTGTTTCTTTTGTGGAGAATAAGTCCATCAACAATCTTCTTGCCCAACACAAAACCGCAAGGGTTTATTACTAGATGCGTCAAGTCGTGATGTCGAATATGAATATAGAGATGACCCCGACGAGTTACCATAATAATTGGAAAATGACATTGGATTGCCTTTGATGTTGCGAAGATCTTGCCTCACTCATTGAGCCCCCTCTGATTTTTCCCAACGTGCTTTTTCAGTCCCGTTGCACGATTCGAGGCAGAGTTTGCACGTTTATCATAGACTCGAATAGTTTCTAAAATGTTATCGCAGCAGATGTGATCCAAAAATTGTCACTAAGGATGAAGAACACCCCAACCCATATAACCTCGCATGATTACAGCAAAATAGCCAGACATGTGTCACTCACCGTGAATTGGTTGAGTTTTTAATTGGGGATGCATATTGAGATCAGGTATATTGCGGCGTAGTTCCTATGGATGCTTGTCACTTACTTATTAGTTTCCCATGGGAATTCGATCACAACGTGCATCATGATAGGTTTCTCAACACGTATAGCTTCAAGTCCAACAACCGTAGTTTCGTGTTAAAGCCATCCGCATCACCGTTGTCGTCCATAACTCCAAGCTCACTGTTAGTACTGCATAAGAATTAGTTTGAAGTTGTAATGCGTGAAGAAAGAATGGTTTTTATCCAGGTTACAACACCTGCCTCTCCACCGATCGACCAAAAAGTGCAACCTAAGTTCGCTGCTATACTCCATGAATTTTCCGATGTTTTTCCTAAAGATCTTCCCCTCGGGTTACCGCATATTTGTAACATTCATGTCACATCGAATTCTTCCTAGACGGTGCTCTTTCTTATCGACCACACTATTTCAAGAGCCCTACTTAGCATGAAGACACTACAAGAAATATGACCTTTTACCTCGGTTCTACAGAACTGTTTACCTTGAATTTTAGTCCCAACAAACTGAGGTTAGTAAAAAGTACATTTTTACCTTAGTCCAAAACCGAGATAAAAAGTATCTTTTACCTAAGTTTTGGACTAATGTCGGCAGGTTTTGTGACCGATGTTGGTCCAAGCAAGAAGGCCGGCGATAAGAGACCATAGTTGCGACTTTGTTTAGGTCTACGTCAGCATGCATAAGAACCAAATTTGGTCATAACAAGAAGGCACACGACAGGAGAGGATAGTTGCAACTTCGTACAAGCCGACGTTGTGGATAAATAAGATTGACGTCGTAGACACTGGTATGCGACACATCATGCTCTTGGGCACCCACGTCATGTGCCCGGTGATGTGGAAGGCTAACGACTGTGACCTCATTTTGATTCGTTAACATTGCAAAAAAAAAAATTGACATCGATTTATGCAACATTACTAAGGTGTCATCTCTTCACTAGTTTTTGCGACGTCGCAGATTAATCGTGGAGACATTTGTTCTCAGATAATATTATAATATTTAATATATGATGACACAAAAAGTTGTTCGTCTATAACCGTTACATGTTATTTAATATTCCATAACTCGTGAAATGGTTAAACATCATACAATGATAAATTGTTGTTCAATTAATGTGGGAAAGTAGGACATGTTAAAAAACCACATAACTTGAACATATATTACCAATACATGTTAAATTATATTAAAATACATAATGTTGATATGAAATTGAAACATTAATTTTGTTGAACCTTTATTGTCTACGTTGTATGGCATTAACGCTGTCAAAGGGACTGGGGAAATGATAAGTCCATCCATCTACATGCTGAAAGTCCATCGATAAATCTTTTTGTCCTATTATAACCAATACACAGGAAGAAAAATTTATGTTAGAATTGGGCAGTTCTCAAATGAAATACACATAATATATTCATACGCAGAAGACATTAATCTCAACATGGAAAAAAGTACCTGATATGCTTTAAAGCAACTTCGTATGCATAAGTGACCAAATTCACAAAATCTGACTGACGAGCGATGTTGGACGTTCATAGATATTTCAATCATTTCCTAGCCAATTCAATTTTGATCAATGTTTAGTCCCATATAGTATGGGCTGATTCACTGTGACCGACGTTGCACACTCAACATGTGCTCATACGAATATGTAATTATTGTCCACAATCAGCCCCAATCCAAGCCTTTTTTTCTCACTCCTTACAAACATGGCATTATCTCAGAAACACGAACAATATACACTATATATAATATGTAACACAATCATCATACTTTATGAAAATATTCAACCATTGATCAATGAGAAAAAAATCATATAGAAGGTATGGTAATAAAATTGCTAAATGAAAATGGAATTGTGGAAAACTACCTCAATTAATTTGAACCCGGAGATGCTCCATCTTCGGATACTTGTTGATGTTTGAAAGAAGAAATTTGATTGAGCTCTTTTATGGTTGTAGTGGTTTGAGTGAAAAGAATAGTATGGAGATGGGTTTGGAGGAAGTGTGTTGGAGATGGGAAATGAGTTTTGTGCTGAACATTATTGACATGAAAAAGGGTTGGGGGGAATTTTGGGGTCAAATTTTGAGCTTAAGTTTTTGGTTCCCGCAAGAAAGTTTAGGGTGACTGACATCGGTAGGGGGTCGGTTTGAGGTTTATTTTATGCGACACATTTTCGACATCGTACAAAAAGGCCATAGTATAATTTTTGAAAAGTGTTGTAAAATACTTCCTATTAAGATTGCGGCACCTTCCGTCGACCCGTTTATGCCCAAATTGGAACAACATTGTCCTGAAATGTGAATAACAAAATTTTATCTCCAATTCTTCATTTCGACTTCTCCCACTTTCTTGGAGGGACCTATGTACAAAAATTTTAAAAAGTTCACTGGTTGTCCCAAACTCGATTACGATCATCCCGAAAAGAAACTTTGACATCCATAGTTGAACTTATAATAACCGAGAGTAATAAAGAAACTATCTTATTCCATATAGACTTCCACAAGTTCTTCGGAATGACCCTTGTATGCTTATAAGTGGCTATCTACAATTTACTCTAGACCATGTACTAGCGTTTTTAAAAATTTGATGGACAAAATATTATTATCTTTTTTTTTCATGAAAAACAAAGAATATGAAATTTCATGTGATTCTGTTTGGTGGAAATTATCATTCTCATAACCCTTATCGTAAGGGTATTAATGGAATACTAAGAAAATGATGGAAGATTACCCCGGTTCGCATTCTCTTGGAAAGTACTCATAATCTCCATATCAACCATTTTTCCTTATGTTCGGGTACAAAGTTTTGAAGTGCAGTGAACATGTAAGGATGTTTGGGTATAGTGTAATTTTTGTAAAGTTTTGTCATATACTAATTGTGAATATTTTGAGCCGGTTCCATTGACCCGTGCATAACCAAATCAGAACATCATGGTTATGACTTGGTGAGTTAGATAAGGGTATTTCCAATTTTACATTTCGACTTCCCCCACTTTGTTGGAGGGACCTAAGTGTAAAAATTAAAAAGTACACCCGCAGTCCCAAAATTGATTCCAATCGTCCCGGAAGGGACCTTTGCCATCCCCAGTCAAACTTGTAATCCCTAAAGTGATCAAGATACTGGCATGATCCCACAAAGTATTCCACAAGATCTTCCGATTAATCCTTGCATACATATAAGTAATCATCTACAATTTACTCTAGACCACATACTAACAATTAAAAAAATATTTACCGACGTAATTTCATTATCTTTTTAATTCATAAAAAATATATAATTTTGTGCGATTCTATGTGGTGGAATTTATCATTTTAATAACGCTCATCGTTAGGGTATTAATAGAATACTAATAAAAATGAGAGACAAATATCCCGGTTACTTGATGCCTAAATTGGAATGTCATGATTGAGCCAATGTGATTTAGATAATTGGGCATCTCTAATTTTGCATTTTGACCTCTTCCGCCTTCTTAGAGGGACCTAAGTGTAAAACCTAAAAAGTTCACCGGTTGTGCTAAAATCGATTCCGATCGAACCGGGCGTTAATGACGTTCAAGGACATTTATAAATTTTAATTTGTAGCTTCTAATATATTATTAACCATTACTAAGGTCAATTATATTCGTTTTGGTCAAACGCAGACCCATTTGCTATGCTATTGAGCTGATATGGTGATGCCCGCTTTTCGGTTAGCCGACGTCAATCATACATCAGTACAATGTCGGTAAGGTCAATTGATGTGCAATGTTTCACATGTCGAGGCATAATTCACAAGGGTCAATTAAAAAATGCAGGCCCATTTCTATGTTAGTGGGTTGAAATGGCGAGGCCCTTATTTAGGTTAGCCGATCTCGGTCTTATGTTGGTAAGGTCGAATGATATGCGAAGTTGCACCTTCCAAGGAAGAATTCACTAGGGTTAATAAAAACTATACATATGGAACCCACCTCATAAATCAATTCAAACATTTAACTTTTGCTCGAATTTGAACAGTCCCCCAAACCCTCTTGTCAAAGGTATTGTTTCTAGATTCTTTAGAATACTTTGTTTTTGTAGTTTTCCTTAAAATTATTATGTATATGGTGTGTGAATGTGTTCTTTGTTTTCTATTATGAATTTTCTATGGATTAGTGTTCTAGGGTGTACAAATTTTGGTGTGATGTTCTCCCCCCGTTAATGTGACCCATTTTTTTGGTTTAGGATCTTTCTTTTCCACAATTTTCTGTTATTTTTAATGTATATGCTTGGTTTGAATATGACATTGCAGGTCTTTTGATCCTCTTTTGTTTGGAGCGGTCGTCGTGCGACTTCGCTCATTTAAATTTTCAGCTATTTTTATTGTATGAAATGTTGCACCCTTCTTGGTTAACCAATTAGTTTTACCGATGGGTGAGCGACGTTGCTTTAACGTGTCATCAATGCCATTATTTTGAACTGACATGTTAGCAACATAGCTCACACATGTCAGCCATGCCATTATTTTGGACAGACAAGCATGTGCAACGCCTGGCTGACTGAAAAGGTTAATTGATCCAATTTCTATTAGACCATTTTCTATCAATCATTATATTTATCGTTCGTGATAGTATGAATTTCGGGAATCATGGCCAACAATGATGGTTCGAGTAGTCGTTCCCCGATTAAGGTGAGCGAATTTTTGTTTAGATTGCTACTTAAATTCCTTTTATTTGATTACTTATATTATAATTTAATTTTTAATAATTTCATTGGCCAATGCAGATCTATAGCGATTCAGATGAGGACCATCCACGAATTTTATTCGGCGAAATCATTTCACACTTTGTCCGCACTCTGACCCACACAAACTTAGTTTTTATTCCTATTTTGGTAAGTCCTCTATGGTACATATGTATTTTATTTTCAATCAAATTTTTCTCTAGATTACTTTCATATATTCTAATTGTGGTTTTCTGTTTATAATTTAGTACGTCCCAAGCCAGATTATTGAACTCCTACCGTCGGTCAAGATGCATGTTGTCTTGAGGTGCAACGGAAGGGAGTATCACGTGCACTACTCAAGGAACATGAGGATCAAGATCCTCACCCCAAAGGATTTTAGTGAGGTCCTTGCTGCAGAGGAACTGAGGTATGGGGTCATGCTCTACTTCTAGCTGTTAGATGGTTCTGAGCCGACAGTGTTCAATGTTATCATTCTTCCCCCCAGATTTTAGTTGTACTGCTTGGAATTTGGAAAATTTATTTTAAACAAATTTATTTGAATTTGGAACATTTATTTTTTATGTATCTTAATCATTAATTTATAATCTATTTGTTGAATGTTATTTTAATGTTATTGAATCTTTAATATTTAACCTAAAATATCAACAGGTTTTTAATATTACGATCATTCACAAAAATAGAAAAGATTTGTGTGTAATGAATAATTTGTTTCAATCATTCTGAAACTATGATATATTTGTAGCGACCAATTTTTTAAAATAAATTTAAACTATTGACCTACTATTTTCCTAGGTGGGGGACATCAAATACACTACCAAAAAAAATGTTGTTGTAGTAATGTACTATGTACTGGTGTAAAGAGTGACTATTATTTATTTTGGTCCTTGGCGGGCTCATTTGTTATACTGGTGGGTTGAAATATGAACGTACGACGTTGGTCATGGGTCAATTTCGTGTCACCTAAACCGACATAGGTGCGATGTTGCTCCATCCGAGACGGATATCACAAGGGTCCAAAAGACGTCGTTCCAAAATATCTATAAATATGAGGTCCCACACATTCAGTTCAAGGTTCTGTTCCCCAGTTTCCCACAAATTCCAACAGTCTCCCACCCTCTCTTCTCCTCTCCCTTGTCAAAGTTATGGTTTTTCTACTCTTCTAACACCTACATTTTGTAATTGTTACTTTACATTGATCGATCTATGGTTTGTCAATGTGTTGTGCTATTTGGTTTTCTAGTTTTTACTCAGATTTTTTAGAAGTTTCCTTGAATGTAAATATAGGCACCATGTTTTTGAATGTTTTTGTTCAATTTTTTGTTATTAAAATATTTTTTGTGGGTTTCTATATGTTTTCCCATAGCTACCTATGATGCATGCGACGTCAGTACCACATGTCGGTCGAAGCGAACCGTGTGTGACTACATACATTATTATTTTCATTAATATGTTCTACTGTATGAGACGTCAGGATCGTCTAGTCGCCCATTTTCCAGGTCTTTCACCATTTGACATATATATATATATATTTACTAATACATCTTCACACTTTATGACAATCAATATTTTTTGTTTTCATACATTTATACGCACAACGGAGCAACCCAGAACCTCTTGTGTTCGACATTGAACAACATACAATTGCTGCTGACAACCCACATTTCCACTACACTTTAAAGCAGCAGAATTTCGGGAAAAATCCTGCTTTGGTAAGGAATTTTAAATTAATATTATTTTTTGTTAATTTCACACTCACACACACATATATTTCTAATCAATTTTTTTTGTGACTTAGTACATCCATTGTACCACTCAAGCCGAATGACAAGACCTCCGTTGTGCTGAGGTGCTATGGGAGAGAGTGGCGCCTGAACTCTTTGCGGCGGGGGGGGGGGGATCAAGGCCCTGTTCCCAAAGGGTTTTGGCGAGTTCCTTTCCGAAAATTGTCTATGC
>JAULKJ010330785.1:0-10069 GCA_032355405.1 Rubia balearica | reverse complement strand
CTGCCATACCTATGGAATTCCGTTGATAATTAAAGCCAAGAAATCACTCTAATTGCATCTTTTGGCATTTCAGTTGTTTAGGTTCTTGTTGTTCTCGCGTACAAGGTCACTATCTAATATCTATCCTTTTTTGTTTAGTTCATGCTTAAAATTGTGTCTGATTTTTTCCTCTTTCAATGGTGAAATTCCGGGTTTAATTTGCACAAAGTGCAACACCAGCTCTAGTATAAGGAAAAGTGAGGTTAACATAATAGGCGACATTGTATACATACAAATTTAGAAATTTATCAAATAGTTTTTGAATTTATACATTAAAGCCCACAATTTTGTATATAGATGGAGTTCGGAGGTATAAAGCAACACTAAAATATTGGTAATGTGTAACGTATTTTACACTCTTCACCAAATAAAATTCGAAAACAAATTCCCAGAAAAAAAAATTTAATGTAAATTTATAAGTTTCATGCTGTTTAAATGATTTTAGAGAATAGCAGAAGGGCTAGTAGGAAAAAAACATAAATCAACAACAATTTTTCAAATGAAAAGTTGTAAAACCAAAAGTTTGTACAAGAAATATCCTATGTTTTTTTACGTTTAAATAAACAATCATGTTTCAAGACAGAAATACTTCAAACTTGATACACATTTAATTAAGAGGGGCCCTTGACAGGTGGTCTGCCCTTAAAAATTATGCAGCGTTCATTGTATTTTAACTTATAAACTACATTTGTTAAATTAAACAATAAATTTTAAATGAAGTATTTTTAAGTTAAACATTGTAATTTTTATATAACATTTTTTATATTTTCACATTCTTTTTTTTTAAATTCAAACCGTCATAGAAGGGGTTTGGGAGATATCCAACCCTTTTCATTAAGTACGTGTGTTGTTAAAAATTGGCTTACATCAGTTGCTCGAAAGCTTAGATCAGGTTGTCCTACATAAATGTGCTAAACATCAAGTTACCAATTTGTAGCCTTTATATCTAAACAAATAGAAGGGGTACATAGTAAGATAAGTGGTCAAATACTGGCGACAATTTTGACTACTAGGCTCGAATAAGCCGACACAGTATTCGAATATCAGCCACCCTCTCACAAAGATTCCATAAAGCAGTCCTTAACCTCTAGAGCAACCAAAACAAAAATTAACAGCTCCTAAAGTGGAAAAAAAAGCTCCTTTCCATTAAATAGAAGTCATATATAGAATGTCAGAGATGACCGTTGTCGTTTTGGTCACATAAATGTCTTTTGTAAGTGTCATAAAAAGAGGAGAAAGTACAAAATTCTCTAACATGACACAAGGTCATGAATAAAAAAAAAATCAACTTACATGGTCTACAAATATGGACATGGTCAGAGTCGCCAAAGGTAAGGTTTTGTAACTGCCTTGACTCGGATTTCTCCTATACCGACATATAAATCAGATCAAAAAGCCAACTAGACTTAACCAAGCAAAAGGAGCCATCAGAAAAACCAGACTTGGCAGAAAGCGGATGCGACTAAATTTCAAGTAAAAAGACCTAGCCTTTGACAACTACCCCCAATAATTATGAAATTGAACAAAGAAAATACATAAATAATATAAAAAAACCTTCCCCCTTGAAAAGAATTTTTTAAATGTTGAAAAATAAAATCAAAATGGAGAAGCACCCCTCATGACCATGTGAAACTCCGGAGAACGACATTAAGTTGACCCGATTTGAACCGAGTCGGACTAAGTTGACCCACACTCAGTTCAAAGAGAGCGGAGATGACCCAATTTTCCATGCATGCCCTGAGTTGGTCCAGACTCAAAATTGAGTTGACCCAGCTCAATCCGAATTAACTGGAAAACCCTTTGCTGATCTGGTTTACAATCTCAGCCGCCGGACACCGAGACACATGTTCACCATGATGCCAGGAAAGATTGAGGATGCCATGGAAATCCATATTTTGGATGTCGCTGGAATACCGGATGCCATTGAAAACTTGATCTTTGAAGCCCCAGTTGGTAGCAGCGATCAAACTTTGATAGAAACTGCTAACCTCTTTGTCGATTGTTACCCGTTAACTGGTTCTGGAGTCATCACCGCCGTGCAGCCCTTGAGTTATCAGCGGAGCGAGAGCACAGTCAATAACTCGTCTCTCTTAGAAGGCTAGTAGGCCGGTGGACAGAGAGAGCTCGGTAAGAAACTAAAACAATAACTCGATAAGGAACTAAGATAGTTGTTTTTTACCTTACCCTTTTCCTGGGGGAAGGATTAGGAACGGAGGTAGGCGTGTTGGGGGTGGGATTGGGTAGTGGGAGACCCCAACTCCCCCCCCCCCGAAGTGGTGAAAAACTAGGGTCTGGTTGGAAAAGTTTGGGGTGTGAGCACAGGGGAGGGGGGGGTTCATTTAGTTGATTTTATAGTTTCACATTCAAGCACACGGTACCTTATTACTTATTTTAACTTATAAATTATGATATTTTATTTTAAAAATATAAATTTTAGGTTAAAAGGTAAAGTGTCTTATCTATAACTTTATGGACATGCTATCTTTTTGGAAATTTCCTTTTAATTAGTTCGTGTTTGAAATTAGATGCTTGTATCCAAATATAATAACATATAAAGCATCAAAATTTTATGTAAGTTTAAGTATACAATGTTTTGAATATAAGCATTTGATTACGGAGTTTTCATGTCAAGATTCTATCCAAGTAACATAGAAATATAAAAATGTATTAATTAAGTAATTTTTTAATGTGAATTATATCCAATTAAATGCTTTCGATAGCCATCAACTATCCCCATGCCAATGGGTATTGAAGAGGAAACTATTTCACTAGTAATACTACTACTTACATAAAATAAATCACTACTATAAAGGGAAGCAACTATTTAGAATTTATCCAGGTGATAGTTATAATTAACAAATGGGTTTCAGAACTAAGAAACCATAATTTTACGTAATAGTATTAGTAAGATCAAAATCATAAACAATTCTTAATCCGAGTTTTATTGTCACTTAACCAAATGGAAAATTTTCTTACTCAAAAGATATGTTATGACTGAATTTTATTAACAGACTTGCTCCACAAAGAGAATAATTTGATTATTTAATATAAAGGAGCTCTACGAGGAATTCCCTTTCTTCTATGCTTCATTTTCTGAGAACTTTCAGCCATCCTGTAACCCTTTTTCGATCGTTTCACTGGCACAAATGAAGTTGGGTGTGATTTGGTTTTATGTGCATTCACCTGAAAAAGTACATTTTAGGCTATTGTGAAATAATCATATACATGTTCATCTCCTAAATTTATGTAAGGATTGATAATGCAATCACTTTTTGACTAGAAAGTTATAAATCTTTTAAACTCATCTAAAAGATAAATTGTCGCAATAAAACACATGAAGATGTCAACTTGTGTAACAAATTTTAAAATTATATTTTCGATTATGATTGTAATACTAAATAAAATTAATCTCTAACCTTGCATGCGATGGAGCAAAACTTATATTGTTTTGGCTCATGCAATTTTCTCTTACAAACACGGCACGATGAATCAACAGGAAATAGTTCCCCGGATCCCAAATGTGGTAGGGGATTCAGTGATATAATCAATTTTCCATTACACTTGAATGACTGCATATTCAGAGAAAAATAATAAATATAGGATTAACATACAAATTATTTTTGGAGCAAGGTTTTGGGAGTGTACATTGTTTTAGGCAATTTTCTATTCCAGAAAATAATTATCATGACATTTAATCTTTCCTAGGTAATATTTTTTTCACATGTTATCTATAACAAAAATAAATTTGATATGAATGAGTAATTTAAATTTATGGTGTGTGAAACAACATTTTAGCACTAAAATTTACTTGAAAATTTTTGTAAAATTTAAAATGCTTGTGTAAAATAAACTCTGAAGATAAGTATGTGTCATATAACATATTCTAAGTAAAAATTTATATCAATGAAGAATCATATTATGGAAAGTGTATTATTATATTTATAACTACATGTCTATCTTTCCAAAATTAATCAAAATAGTTTTATTCTATTCCATGTCCTAAATTCATGGAATTGTAAAATTATTTATTGTACCTGAATTTCAGCACAATTGATAAGAAGTTCCATATCTTCCACAGGTACAACATCTCGATATATATGGCGATGAATTTTAATGAGTTCATGTTCTTTATGTGAACCTGAGGATACACAGTACTTGCAAACACTCTTAGTACAAGGTACACAGTACATAACAAGTTTGTTTTTGTTCTCCTCGTGAAGTAAGCATGGTCCAAAAAAGGTTGTCATAAGGAGGGGCTCAAGCCATTGAGGTAGGTATCTATCACCAAGTTCTTCATCCTATAAATTAAATTAATTAATTAAACACCTTATCCACATAAAAAGTAAAGTTTTAAATTAGAAATGTAGCACAATGATTTTTCTTGGTTGCATTGTAGGGATTTACAAAAAATATATTTGCAACTAAGCATGAATCTTTATCTGATTCTTCAAATTTATGTATAAAATAAATTAGTCACTCAATCCAGATGCCTTGTGCATCCCAATTAATTTATAAACAATCATATAGTTTGTTTCACTCCATGAACTAGTACAGTTATGAAATGAACTGCTCAATTAATGAATAATCTAAAAAGGCCAAAATGATAAAATAGAAAATTAGACTGTAAAAATTAATTGATGGTAGAATATTTTCCCAATGGCAACCAAATTCGTACTAATTAACATCACAACGTTATATTAGATTAGCAAACATGGAAATTCTTTAAAAATGATAATTTAGTCTAGTAGATCTCTCAAATATCATTCACTGTTGGTTATAAACACCATCAAGTTATTGAATGAATACATAAATCTTCCATTCAAAAGCTAATCACATCAACAATAATGACACTCGAGTAACAAAAGTAGTAATAAAGACTGTCAAAACAAACTTGTGAACCTGATGATGAGAGCCTGAGATTGACATTCTTCTCCGTATTTCGTTTATTTAACTTCTCTGTAACTCAAAAGTAAAAAGGGATGTGAGTATCATTCATAGAATCCTTGTATTATATATATGATTTAGTTGTCTAAATAGGTAATTATCTGGTACTTTTAAAAATAGCAAAGAGACATAATAATAGTCAAGAAGAATTCACGCTGAGTAATGGGTATGGTCAGCTGCAAAAAATACTTTTTTTTGTTTTTTTCCTTTTGCTGTTAACCACTCTACTTATGATTCCTAGTGAACCCCGCTAAAGGTTTTGAAACTTATATCTGGTTATTTGAAAATTTTATTTTGAATTTTACTATAAATGCAAATTTTCCTTTATCCCACATGTTGCCAAATTTATTCATTTTTTTAAATATTAAATGCTATAGTTGGGTACAGTCTGTAATTTGTTATAGGATTTTAAAATCTTTTGTTTGTTTTTGGAGTGAGGATAAAATTAATTTATTTTCAAAATTTTATAAATCAAGACCGTTATGAGGATTATGGAGGAAACCCCCACTGACATTCTAGTGGACGCTTATTATAAAAGGACATGAAAAAACATTAATTTATCAAATATTATCTCTAAAAATTAGTATTTTTTAATGGAAACATTTTCATATGAAATTTTTAGTTTTGTACAAGCAATATGGTTTAATTATTTTTTTTGTTAAGTGTCTTCATAAAGAAAGTCCAAAATTTGAAAGGATGAAGTGGATCAGCCTATTTGAAACACAAAATTTAACGAAACTTACTTATAGTAATAAATAATTCAAATTTCATGGATGGCATGATGTCTAAAAGAAAATTATTCATATTTTGTTAACAGAAGGCTATACACAATACTATAATAAAAAGGGTCACTATTATTGCCAACTCCCTTCGCCCTTTGAATAGGAGCAAGAAATATTATATTTATAAAGAACACAGAACAAGAGGTTCATCTTACTATAATTCCTTCTTAAATCCTTATATAAATGTAATATTGTAACTTGTTCACGGTAATTTCTTTAGGCACGGTTAAAAAATTCAAGTGCAATCTTATTTAGGTATCCTATTTTGCGTTCATAAGTAACGATATTTTTAGAGTGGCTGTACTAAGAAAAATTATTCGTATTTTATTAACGGAAGACTATAATAAAAATATTGAATATAATAAAAATATGGTTCACTACTATCACCAACTCCCTTCATTGTTGAATAAGAGCAACAAATATTATATTTAAAAAAACTAAACAAGGGTTTATATTATCATAGTCCCTTTATAAAACCTTATATAAATTTAATAATGTAACATGTTAATGGTCAAAAAGTTCAACTGCAATCCTTACTTATATATCCAATTTTGCATTCATAAGGACACGATGATTTGTTAGTAAATGTAGTGAATTTTTTTTTGAGTGAAGTTAAATTATTAGTTAGATGATAAGGTGTGGAATTCCATTTATTTTTATTGAAATGTTACATATTCAGTTTAAGAAAATAAGGACATTGATATTTAAATTCAATTTATGAAAATGATGCATAAGTAAACTAAACAAAATATCTTAGGGACTTGAAATATTTTTCAGTATCATTCCACGTGCTCTATGCAAGGAGCCTACTGATATCCTTGATAAAATGAATCAAATATTTATTTATTTCAGTATAATTCCACGTACTCTATGCAAGAAGTCTAATGATATCGTTGGTAAAATGAATGAAATATTTATTTGTAGATGAAAAAAAACTGTGAGGAATTTTCACTTATAAGATATGTGGAGAAATTATGATAGATTCAGGGTTAGAATAAGCATAAAAGGAAGTCAATCAAATGGTAACCAATTTGCAATGAAAAAATCATTGAATTATCAAAATCAACACAAATTGCTATGTATTTCTAGTAACACCAAAGGTGCACATGCGTTTCAGAACAAATTTAGTGATTTCCTAAATGGTGGATGTAATATATACGACCAAACACTACAAGAGAACACACCTATTACCTTGGTTTTAAAAGGTTTTTACCTCGATTTTCAACCATGAAAAAACTAAGGTAAACGTAGCAGAAGTAAAAAAAATACATTTTTTTACCTCGGTTCATAACCGAGGTAAAAAGAACCTCTTACCTTGGTTTCCTACTGACCTAGGTAGGTTTTATGACGAAGTTGGTCAATGGCAGTCGTCCAACAATTATAGATTAGACCTGTGACATCGCATAAACCGACATTGGCTTATGCATGAAAGCGACATCGGTTATAGCATGCAGGCATAGGAAGAGGCGTCGTCTTAGCCAACATTATTCTGATAAAAAGTGATGTCGCAGAACATGAATAACGAAATTGCACACTAACGTAGAACGGTAAGTAATACGACATCGTTTTCTGAGGCCAAAGTCGTAAAAAAATACCCCGATTGGTCTAGGGCCATATTGTCTGTGAAATTGTGCGACATCGCGGATGAATCTATTCGGAATCGTTTCTCATACAGTTTTATAAAATTTAATATTTGATAACACAACAAATCGTTGATCTATAGCAATCACATTTTAATATATTAAAATTCAAAATATTTCTTTGAATTACTCTCATTATCCTATTACAGCAGATACACATGTAACAATGGTGTACAAATAATATACCCGAGAGTGTACGACATAAATCATAACATGGAATGCACGAAAGAGACATCACAAGGTGAAATGACCGAAGTCACCCTCTCTGAATAACGAGCAACGTCGGATATTCAGATGTGTTCCACTCAGTTACTGCCTAAAGTGACTTCGATAACCATTCGGTCATATCTTGTACTTGACGATACACTAACTATCATCGCACATTCAACTTGTGTTCATACAAAAATTTGATTATTTTCCACAACCAACCAATATTAGCCTTTTTTCTCACTCCTTAAAAACCTGGCATGATATTGGGAACACAATTAATATACACTATATACCATGTAACATAGTCAACATACTTGATGAAAATATTCAATCATTGTTCAATCGGCAAAAAAACATGTAGAAGATATGTTCATAAAATTTTGAAATAAACATGGAATGGAGGGAAAGTTACCTCAAATAATTTGAACCCAGAGATGATCCATCCTAGGTTACTTGATGATGATTAGGAGAAGAGATTATATTGGGTTCTTGAGCAGTTGAAATTTTGTGAATGGAGAGAAGGTGTGGAGTTGGGGTAGTAGGAAGTCATGTGTTGGAGAGTAGAAATTAATGGCTCCTGTTATTGAATATGATATAAAAGAGATGGGTTTGAAGGGGTTAAGGATTTGTTGCTGGAAATTTTATTTCAACTGACGTCGATTTAGTGTTGGCTAATGGTTTGGTAAATGCGGACCTTATGTGACATCATTTATATGGGCCAAAGTGCAATTTTTGAAAATTGTCGTACAAAACTCGCTGTTAGGATTATTGCCCCTTCTGACGACCTGTTCATGCTAAACCGGAACAAAATACTCCTGTACGGGTGAATAAAAAATTGTTATCTCCAATTTTGGGTTTAGATTTCTCCCAATTCATTGTAAGAAATTCAGTACAAAAAAGGAAAAAAATCACCGATGGTCCTAAACTCAATTACAATATTCCTGAACCTTGGTCACCCATAGTTTATACACAACGTCTGTATTAGAGATACTGGTCTTATGATCCCCAGATAGATTTTGAGCAGATCTTCCCAAATGAACCTTGTATATATACTTATGAATAATCATCTACAATATACTGTAGACAATGTACTAGCACTTTGTCAGAAAATGTGGACAGAATTTCATTAGGTTTTATTTCATAAAGAACATGGCAAATGAAATTTCATTTGATTTTATTCGGTGGAAATTATCATTCTCATAGTGTTGATAGTAAGGGTTTAAACATAAATGCTAAGGATAATGATGGACGATTACCCCGGTTCATGTCTCTGTTGGACAGTACGTATATTCTTCATTAGGACAATGCACATATTCTCCGGTTCGTGCCTCTGTGTAGCGAACATTCGAGAAAGTTGGGGGGTCATAGAATAGTTTTCTTAATTTTTTGTAATACAGTGTTTGAGAAGATTATGGTCTCATTCCATTGACCAGAGCATGACAAAATTGGAAAATCGTTCTCGTAAATTGGTGAATTAGATAAGGGTATCTCTAGTTTTGCATTGCGACTTCTCCCACTTTGTGGGGGGACGTATTTGAAAATTTTGAAAAGTAAACTGGCATGCCCAAATTGGATTCCAATCTTTGTTCATGGGACCTTTGCTAATTAATGATCCCCGATAGTGATAATGAAACTGGCATGATCCCACGAAAACTTCCATAAAATCTTCCGATTAGCCCTAGCATACTACCTAGTAATCATATACTATATTATTAACTCTAGGACCTGTAGTAAACCTTTAGTGAAATTGATGGTTGGATTTTTCTTATCGTCTAAATTTTTTTTAAAACCTAGAATGTGTAGTTTCGTACAATTTTGGTGAGTTAGAATTTATCTTCCAAATTAATAACGCTCACAATCAAGGTATTAATGGAATATTAATATAAAAAAGGGAAGAATACCCCCCATGTCCTTAATGTATAAGTCGTAACAACATGATTGTTACAATTACATTTAGATTATTGGCTATATCTAATTTTGTATTGTTCCTCCCCCACCATCTCCAAGGGACCTAAATGTAAAAACAAAAAAGTTAATCGGTTGTGTTGAAATCGATTATAATCGAACTGGACGTTAACAGAGTTCATTAACATTGACAATATCAAATAATAATGTCTAATTAACTTTTTAATGTTTTTTATTTCAGGCCACGGACCCAATTGATATGCTACTGGGCTAAATTGTTGTGGCCTAATATATTCATGACCAACGTCGGAGTATGTCGGTCAAATTTAGCAAAAAATGGCTTACAAGCGACCTCGATTAACTCAGTTTGAATAAGTCCCATTTAATACGCCAGTGGCCTGAAATGGTTAGGCACATAGTTGGACAAGTAGACATTGCCAAACCGTCAGCATTGTATCGATCTTGTCGACTTGCTGGGAGGTCGTCGCCGTACCTCTCAAAGATGTAATTTATAAGCCCTATTGCTCACTAAATACAACTAAGTAGATA
>JAULKJ010330775.1:0-10069 GCA_032355405.1 Rubia balearica | reverse complement strand
GGTCGACGGAGTTGGTGCCATCTTCTTGGATTCTGGTTCAACTTCTTGAACCAATCTGGTACGCCTATATGATTTAAACATGCATCTTTGTCGTGACCCTTGGGATGACAATGCATACAGGTGAGATTCTCGCAATCAGTTGAAGTGAGAGCAAATGTCGAAGAACCCGAGGGTGGTAGAAGTCGTGCAATATAAGCCATAGAGTCAGTCGAAGGCTCGCGAGATCGAATGACGAATTTATGATTCCCCTCCTAAGAAAAAAGAGCATATACGCGCATGATAGGTGGCAAAGGATTAGTTGTCATGATGTTGGATCGTAAGGTGTGATAGCATTCATCAAGATCGAGAAGAAATAATAGATCATGTCTTTCTCACGTTCTTGGAAGACATTAGCAGCATGCTTGCATGTGCACAGTGGTTTGCAAGGTTCACAGATGCAAACTAAAAGAGGCCAAAGTGAGTTGTAATCACTAAACAACTTCTTCATTTTGCTAAAATAAATGGTAACAGTCTAATCATTCTGTCAACAGTTCCGTATATCTTCACGAATCTGCAGAATTTTTGGACCATTCCAAAGAGTAAATCATGCCTTAAGATCATCCCACAATTCTTTAACTGTGGCATAGTAACTGGTAGAATAACGCAATGGTGAATCCAGGGTTTGTAAGATCTAACATACAAGGGTAACATTAACCCTATGCCAATCAACTGCATCAGAATGATTATCCGGGGGTTTGGTAATGGTTCCATCAATGAAACCAATCTTGTTCTTGGAAAGCATAGCACAACAAATTGCAGCAGACTATTCAAGGTAATTTTCTTCACCTTTTAGTATGGCGGAACAGATTGACAAACCGGGGCCTTCTAAAGTACAAAGGTAGTACGAATCGTTTAGAGATCGACCAACATGCACATATGACTGAGTGCTAGCTTTTATTTGCAACTGTTTGAGTAAAGCTGCAATCATGTCGGTGACATTCAGATTATGTAGCTCATTGGCCTTTGTTTCAGCAGCGATACGATCTTGTTCAGCAACATTATGACTGGAACTAGGTGTAGACATTGCTGCAGACCAGCGGTAAAACAGATCAGCGGCAAAGGCAGTAGATGCGGAGGCACATGTCAAGAATGGCGGTGACGCGTGGACGGTGATAACGGTGTGTGGAGGAAACACATGATCAGATCAGGCCAGGTATGGTGTCAGACGGACGCATAAACTAGATAGATGGTCACGACGTTTGGCGGACGGCAATAAGAGAGCAGTGGCAACTTGGATGGTGGCAACGCGTGATTGAAACACGCGGTTGACACTGGCAGCGGCGGCTCGAAAAAGACAGTAGAAAATTTTCTTCAGGGTTTCACGATTTTAGTCTCTTATACCATGAAGAAAATTAGGGTAATAATGTGTAATTGTATTCATGCTATGAGATACATTATATAGAGGTACAAAGACCTATATAGAAAATGAAAATGAATCTAATTAAAATTACAATTAATAATCATATAATAGTGCTATTTCTTAATAGTTTGTGGACAGTCAACAGTGATATTTGCCTTAAATGTTGTACTCCCCCTGTTTCTTTATTTATGGTACACTTACCTTATTGGATTTTTTTTTAAATGTCACACTTTTTTATTTTTGGCAAGATTCCTTCAATCTCATCCATTTATTATACTTTTTTATTTTCTACACTCAATTTCAACCACTAATTTTCTTCACATAAATCCAAGAGGCTAAACCTAGCGTGACACTCTTATAGAAATGGAGATTTTTTGATAAAATTTAAAAATCATATTTTTAAAGTTGAAACAAGTAATAATATGTATTTGAATGTGAAAATACAAAAATAAATTAAAAAATAAAATATTTTTAGAATTTCTAGATTTCGTATGTAATTTAACAAAGGCAGTAGTCTATAAGGTAAAATATAAGTGGTTTGTCCATAAACTTATGGAATGACCAGCTGTTAGGAGACCCACTCTTTAATTTATATTCTAATTTTCTGACGGACAGAGTACAATTCATGTTCTTTCATTTTATTTAGAGAAAGTCTCAGGAAAGGCGTCCTGTCTATAAGTTTATGGACAGCCCAATGACTATTTTGTAAAATGAGATATTTTTTTGTAATTAATGAAAAATCAACTTTTTAAGTAAGCATGGTTCCTCTTTCTGCTCTTCTTCTTCTTCTCTCTGCAACAATGACCTCTTTTCTCTCCGGCGATTTCCCTCTTCTCTCCAGCAATTTCTCAGCCTCTTAGTTTATCCGTCGCCGCACGTTTCTTTACCTCTTCTCAGGGTTTACCGCCTCTTCTCTGTGTTTCTCTGTATCTTCTCTGTGATTCTCCGGCCTCTCATTTATCTATTTCTTCTTTGGCCTTGCTTTTTTGTTTCTTCATTGGTTGTTCATTGTTCGCATGATGAGGTATGTCATATATCTAGGGTATATTTTCGACTGTATTACTACACAATTTTTGTTCAGTTTTTCAGATTTGGTATCTTCTTTGTTTTTTTGAACATTGGATAACATCTTTTAGAGTGTTTTGAGTTTCTATGTGCATTTTTTCTATGGTCTGATTTTGAATTGTCATCTCGTTGTTACAACAAGCTTGTTGATTGTTCGTTTTGAATACGAATTGCATTCGTTTACTTATATGTTGCAGTTGTTATTATCCAATGTGTACTTGTTATTTGTACTGTGAATGACCTTTTTTTTTTTGCAGATTGTTTGTTTTGAATTCCGAGTTGCATCTGTTACTTATATGTTGCACCTGTTAGTATTTAATGTGTACTTGTTAATTGTACTGTCTATGACCTTTGTTTTCATTTTGTGTGTACTTATTAGTTGTGTTGTGTATGACTATATAATTTTTTTAAATTGTTGGTTATTCCTTTTGAATTAGGAACTGCATCTGTTTACTTATATATTGCATCTGTTAAAATCCAGTATGTACTTGTTAGTTTTATTGTGTTTGACTTTTATTTTCATTGTTGATTATTGTGCGTTTTGAATTAGAAATTGTACCTGTTTGCTTATATGTTGCAACTGTTAATATCCAATGTGTACGACTTTTTGTGGGAGTTGGATCTAAATATTTTTTATTTAAATTTTAAGGAATATAACAACATTGAACATTGAACTCTACAAGATGTTCAAGCATAAGTTGGATTCATACGAAGATGACGTTGAACTTGAAAATTCAAAGATGATCCCATTTTGAAGATTAATAATTGATTCATTGGATTAGAAGCTGTTAGTTAGTTTAGATAGGAATACTATTGTAATTGTAAGTTCCCTAGTGGAAGATTTCTAGCACGAGCACTTTATCCTCCATTTTGTTTGGATGTTGAGAGCCCCTCTTGTGTTTGAAATTAACCAAATTTGCATGTTTTTTTTATACAAAGTATGCAATGATTTACATGTGTTCCTTTCATGCTGGCAAGACTTTCTGTGACCTCTCTTTGATTGAAATTAGGGAAATTTGCTCAGTTTTTAAAAAATATTTATTTTAATGTTATCGATATATTGTAAGGTATTAACTGTAGTACATATGAAAATTTGAAAAACTACAAAATTATGTTACCTCTGTTATGTACACAATAAGAAATACTAGTAGGAGGCTAATATATGCATGTTTGAACAAAACGGAAACGATTCATAAGGTAACTCATGCACTACCTCATGGTAAAGTTTTGCTATTCATAAAAGTAATTGAAAATTTAAAATCATATGCATGTTTTTATTTAAAGAATACATGTTATAAAGTAATTAATGAAGAGTGAATATGACAATTTTAAATTATTAAATTTTAACTTAAGTTGTACATGATCTCCAGAAAAAGTTTCATAATTTACATTACGAGCTTTTAAAACAAGTGCATGTTTTAATACAAACGTACATATTGTAAGGTAACAGGTGCATAGTATAAACAAAAAATTTCATCATCATTTAATTTGTTTTTTGAATATTTGCCACATATTTTTTTACATGTTCATAGCAGTAGAACTCATACATTCAGAAATTTTAACAACAATATCATTCACATCGTTGAATAACATAACTTCAATTAGATGTGAAGAATTACAATACAATTGAAATTCAGTTCTAATCAAATTGAAATTAAGTCGTTTCGATCAGATTTGGAACTCGCATTCCCTTCTCTTCTTGATGTGGGCGGAATTTGGGATCCTCCAGGTTCTCTTGGCGTCAGCATCGGTGTCGGAGATTCGGAGCTTGCTGGGGAAGAAGAATGCTTCTTTCAATTTGGGAAAGGAAGGGACCTGCGAGTTTTACTTAATTTACGTTAATTGCAAATTGATCCCTGGCTTGTCCATAAACTTATGGATAGGCCGCCTGTCAGGAGACCCACTTTTTTATTTATACGACACTTATGACCATAAAAATGAGTCGAGCTGAACTAGAACAACCACTAATTCGAACTGAGAAAATTTTATATGTTAGCAAATGTTGTATATTAGAGGGTTAGTCAAATTAGTGTTTGACACGTGTACCATATATCACTTCTTTCTTCCTAAAACACCACCCACTTTACTAAATATATAATTTCTGAAACATGTGTCAGAATTTGATTTGGCCAACACCTTAACATACAACATTTTCTAACATATAAAATTTTCCGATTCAAATTCAACTCGTTTAAAATATCTTGAGTTTGAACTCGGCTCAAACAAGTGCAAACCTGTAAAATATTGGCTCAATTTCTAGTTCCAATGAGATTAGTTTGACTCTATTTTGATTTCAAGTGAAATTAATTTGATTCAAACTCTATTTCAATTTTGCACTTGTGTCATTATTAAATATAAATTTTCTTTTAACGAACAGTCTTAATTAAATTCGAGCTCGAACTCGAATACTATATGAGCTGGTTCAAGCACGCTCAACTTTGGTCAAACTTGAAGTTGAATCGAGATTTAATTGAGATGCTTATAAATATTTCAGTTTGTTTACATCCTGAGTGCGATGAAACTCGAGCTTGTGAATAATTCTAGTGTAAATAAAGCAAACTGTTTGCGAACAGTTTGGTCAAATCTTGACTCGAATTCTAATTTGATCGAATTCTAATCTTGACTCGAATCCTATATATTTTTATCAGTATTTTTTTATTAAATACAATATAATATAATGTATATAATATATTTATTCATGGCTTGAGTTCAACCTTGAACACGAGCTCAAACTAAATGAATTTCACTCAAAATTAAACCAAACTAAATTTCAGTCAAACTAAATTAAACCTTGAACATGAGTTCAACCTTGTGTTCAACCATGATTTTACAGGTTCGATCAAACTCGAGATATTTTAAACGAGCTGACCTCGAACAAACTTTTTCATAGTCTAATTAGGAGTTTGATGAAGTTTGGAAAATGTAACCAATAAAATAGTCACAAAAGTGTAAAAAAATCACGCTTGAATGGAGTCCAATTACACTAAATAATGTCTTCATCAAAAGAAGAGAATTGATCGGGTACTAAATGGGTACCCGTAATTAACCATTACTAAATGGGTACATGGGAAGATTGAAATCCCAACTCATTTCTCCAATACCATAAAACCCATTGATCATAATCCCAAACTATAAAATAAGGGAAATTTTCCATCCCGTTAGTTTGTTTTTAATGGGTCCCAATAGTTATTGGGATTATTTTCACCCTCTAGCTATGACGGTAGTGTAACTAGTACGTGTTTCAACCGGTGCTCCTACGCTTTTGAATTTTCACTTTCCCTTTTCTCTTTTAAGAAAATTATGACAGTAAAAAGGTTTCACAAGACAGGTAAAAGTAAATTCTCCTTATCCTTATCCCTCAGCTCATTTTATTTTTTAAGTGCTAAAATAATCCTATATTTAGTTGAAAGTGTCAATCCAATCATGTAAAATGTGAAAGTGCAAATTTAACCATATTATTTGGTCGAAATTGTCGTTCTAACACTGGCAATGGAAATTTGGTTGGAATTATGTAAAATGACCATTACACCCCTCTGAAAAATAAATTCAAAATTTAGAAAATCTGAAAAGACGATATTACCTTCATTGCTTACTAACCAAAATTTTCCCCCTTTTTTCCTTTCCTGCTCAACCCATTCGTCTCTCCCAACGCTAAAGATAACACCCCATGTTGTAGCCAAACATTCTTAATCGTTCTCTGACGGAAAATATCCCGCTTGTTGTGGTTGTTTGCTGCAACGGAGGCACAAAAATTCCACCGGCTGACAGAAAATCATCACCGTTGGAAGTGGCATTTCACCCAGAAAATAGGGCAACCTGAAAAATGATAATCCAAATTTAAATACACGCACAATATGCATCATCGATGCTTAGTCATGGAGTATAGAATATCATTTTGTTGTTTTTGTTTTATTCGGGGCAAAAGTGTGGGTGTGAGGGTTGGTTCAAAAGAACTTTCTAGGTTAGTGAATTTGGTTGCGTTGATGGATGTTTATATCAATTTTAATTGCTTTAGAATTGTTTTTGCATGCTATGTTAATGTGGCCGAATGTAATTTGTATTTTGAACGGTCTAGGGTTTTGGTTTTTTGTTTGCTGAGAATGGGGGATGTGGCGTAATTGATTTTTTATGAGTTTTGTTAAAGGTGATACTGCTATTTGCGGACTGTAAATGGTGATGTAGTTATTCTGTTTTGCTTTGAGATCATATTTTTTTTAGTTTAGTATGTGTTGTGAGAGTGGTTATATGTTATGTACAGGATGATTTTGACGCTATGTACACCATCACGCTTTGTCATAGTGATAGGTGGAAAATATTGGATAAGACAGATCCGAATTTCTATTCATTGATTTCAGCGCTATAATTTTATGGAGTGCTGGGGGCATATCGTCCCCACTCTTATATCTAATGGTTGCGACCTACGTAAGGCTTTGTTCCTTTAACCGGGGAGGCGTGAGCATTGGTAGTGCTATTGATGGGGAAAGAGGAGCGTTAGCATTGAGAGTGAGATTGACGGGGAAAGAGGAGTGGATCCATAGTTTGATCGACACAATTTTCCTAATTACGAAGGTGGCGTGGTAGCTTTATTAAGTGGAGACGAACCATTGTGTGACAGACATTGGGAATTCCCAGCTATCTTCACGCTATGTGACATAGACATAAGATATGTTTATGTGTCTTACATGTGATAGAACCTAGGATCAAATTCATTCATCGGTCATTGGGAGGTATTCATCGTACCTCTTAAATGTACAATTTATAGTTATAAAGTGCTTCCTAAATACAAATAGTAGATAGTGGCAAATCAGGGTCGTTCACGAAAAAGAGAAATTTTCCCAAAGGTTCATGTATATAAGGTGTATATAAGCATACATATATATATACTCCCTCTATCCCAGAAAAAAATGGCACAATTGCTTTTGGATCAGTATTTTATGCAAGATGAGGTGGAAGTATTGATGGGAAATAAATGAAGGGTATTTGGTAATGGAAGAGTTGACTAGTAGATTTAATTAAAATTTTGAGGGATAATATAGCAAGTGTATAAGCTCATTTATTGCCACTTTAAGTAAGAATTGAATTGTGCCAATTTCTCTGAGACGGACGAAAATAAAAATTGTACCAATTTCTCTGGGACGAAGGGAGTACATATATATATATATATATGTATATAGATATAAAAGTAAGTAAAGAGGGGGGGGGGTTGGTTTTCTAAGTTATGAATTTAAAAGACAAAGAAACTATCATAAACTAGAGATTAAGCTAAGTATGGAACAAACTACAAAGATTGATTAAACACAAGTAATAGGATCTTGGGCGCAATTGATTTCCACTTTTGATCTATCCTTGAATCCACAACCTATTCACTACTCCGACTACTTATTATGAAGATAATCCTTCCATTCTTCTTTGGTAGTAGTTTACAAGAGTGAATTCGACATCTGTCGTAAACCTCACTAATGACCCCTTTAGTCATGAAACGCCTAAAGTTATCCCATTAATGGCACTATATACGAAGAATCAACAAGATTTTTAACACTTTTAAACATGAATACAAATGTCTAAGCATTGAACCAATTTATACATTTACTAAGATAAATAAAGAAACTTCAACATTCAATGATTTCTCCTACTTGCTACCTTAGGATAAACATGAAAAAGAATTCAACATCATTATATTCATCTAGAAATTGTATCATAAACCCAATTAAAAGCTCTAACTCATGCTCTTGGATTCCATTGTCAAAAGAGAAGAAATTAGCTACTTTTATCAATCCTAACAAGTTATCATACAAGTATTACATATCATCAAAGTTTCAATCACAAAAATAACATCAACAACCAACATTAAAGCACAATAAATGCAAAATAGTCAAAGAATTAAATAGATGGAAATGATCCTGGCATGGGAAAGGAAGCTACAATAATTGCTCCCAAGACTAAAACCTGCTACTAGTGCTAATGTTCATAAGCAAATCCAAAAATAATCAAAGATGAAAATAGATGAAAAACAAAGTAAAACTAGGGTTTCAAAGAGGGGAAAATCAGGGAAGAAAAAGATGGAAATGAGAGGATAAAAGTTGGCATTTACATTTTGTAAGGCACTTGGTAGCAAGCGTTGCGACCCACAATAGGGTCGTTGGGACTCGCGACAGGTGAATCTACCTCTTCTAATCTTCCATTTTCTTGCCTAAGTCTTCCCCTTTAATTCTTCACTTCTATTACCTTCAACTCTTCAATCTCCAAAAGATAGCCTTCAATTCTTCATATGATTGCCTTGTCACAAAAAATTCCCTAGACAAGTAATAAGAGTGCAAAAGTCGCTCTTAAATCTCCTGAGAAAATTTCAAGGCAAAATACAAGATCTAGAGCACAAAATTATCCAAAAGTGAGTCCACAATGTCTTAAAATATCAACATAAAATGAAAACATTAGTCATATTACACAAATATCCCCAAGGCTAGTTAATTATGGTTTAATCTCTCTTATTTGCATGATCATGAGTTGTTAGACAAACCCCTCCCCAAACTTATGTTTACCGCACTAGCTATTTCTGATACACTACCGAAGTGACACTCGATTGTGAGTTGTGTATAGTTAACTTTTGAATTCTAGTATCTCCGGGGACGACCCCAGACTTGCAACTAGCTACTTTATAGTAGTTAGTAGTGAGCACGGGAGAAACTTATAAATTTCTATTTTTTCATCTTTCACCCCCCGGGTTATCTCCTGAAAGGTTGGTTTTATAACGACCTCACATGGTGCAGATCAAATTTTGGTGCTGCTGTCGGGGATTATTTTAATTTGATTGTTAGCTTGCATGACTAGTTGGTAGTAGTAGCTCGTGTTTTTCTTTTTGTAGTTTTAGTTGGTTATTGTGTTGAGATTCCAATAGTTGTTCCTGTTAATCCTAATTTGTTTTGCTAGTGTTCTCTATTGGAGTGGTAGTGTTTTGCTTCTTGTTTACGGTACACATCTATACCATAAACTTAGAAGCTCTACACTATCTATTAGAAACGTAGGTGGCCGAATAGGAGGAGGAGGAGGAGAGCTAGAGAAGAAGTTCCACATGGACCAACAGTTAGTTTAGAGGTAGACATAGAGACTATGGAGGAAGATAACATAATGATGAGCGAGTTAATAGCTCCAAACTTGGAGAATCAACTCCTCTACATTGTCTTCCAGCCTCTTCCACAAAATCTTACATGTGAGCTAAAAAGCATTTATCGAAGTTCCTAAAAAGCATTTATTTGAGTTCCATTTGGTCTATACCAACATGAAGACACTGAGGGTGTAGGGAGAGGATTACAACTTGAGATCCTTTCCTTTCTCACTTTGAGATGAGGCTAAGGACTGGTTGTACTACCTCTCGCCAGGCTATATGATAAGATATCAAAAACGTCATTTATTATTATTTTCTTATTCTAAATATTTTTAGGAGGTCAACATTATACTCTTTTTCCCATTGGGTTTTTTTTAATGAGGTAATGTGATTATTTTAGTTTATTTTTATTATTATTAATGAAGTCATAAACTCGGTCATGTTGACTTAGAAGAGTTTTGGTAATATTTTAATTAGTGTTTAGTTTATTTAGTTTTATTTTG
>JAULKJ010330765.1:0-10070 GCA_032355405.1 Rubia balearica | reverse complement strand
CGTGCAGAATACACACGCCAAGAGCGAGTATCTCATCAACGCTCTTACGAGAGGTCATCTGCTGGCAGATCTTTAACAGCTTTTCAGCGTGCGGAACAAGATCCATCTTTTCATTACAACATCGGCAGTAGTACTCAACATCCAGACCAATATCTCCTCCTAGAACGCCTGCCAAAAAAGCCTTGAGAGCGCATTTAAGGTCCGCGACATGGCCACAAACGTTTCCATCAACTATTGTCTTGCATCTAACATAGCCGAGCCCTCCATAAGCTGAAGTACTAAACGTCTTCATACAAAGAATGCAGCAGCATTCTCTGCAGAAGCGCTGTTCACTGCAGCAACCATCACAAAACATGACAGGGGGAGAACCGGCCTCATGCTTTAGTAAGCCGTGGCAAGATTTGCTACCGGCCTTGCATTTTGGAGCATCCACAGCAGTTTCTGCATTCAGGGTTTTCGCGAAATTATAGTGAGAATTTCGCATCTATGAATAATTTTTACAGTATAAGAGAGATAATAACGTGGCTTATAACTATATCAATCTTAGAAATATTTACGAAAACAATCCACATATGTACTGGATTGGAAACAACCAACACTGAAAGTAAGGCAGTGTTATGAAGATTGCAGATGTAAGAAAACACAAAAACCAGTACCTGAAAAGGTTTGGAATTCTTTTATTTTCTAATTCATATCTAAAGAACTCTCACAGTCAGAAAAAACAAAGAGCTCAAGTGCAATATCACAATATTTTTCAGAATCCTAACTTCTAATTCCTTAGTGGAGGTTTGAAGGCCAATATTATATGAACTACCAGCCACCAGCATACAGGAATCATACTTTGGTTTATTCAACAAATTAGGACTGAAAAGTATTTTTTCTCAACAAAACAGCATCCCACCATAGTTCTTCAAATGTTATGAAGATTGCAGATGTAAGAGAAAACAAAAACAAGCACTTGAAAAGGTTTGGAATTATTTTCTTTTCTAAATTTATATCTAAAGAACTCTCACAATACTCATGGAAATTTCTGAAAAACAAATACCACAATACTTTTCAGAATCCTAAATTCTAAATCCTTAGTGGAGTTTTGAACAAATTAAGACTGAAAATTACAATTCTCAACAAAACAGCATCCCACCATAGTTTATCAAGAATAAAATTTGAGGAAAATATGCAAAAACTTTTACAGCCAGTTCTGCAAAATGGCATGCTAAAATTTCTAACTGCCTCTGTGAGAAAAGCACAAAAACCTCTTAGACGGAATTACTGGAAACCCCCAATTTTCGTCGTCTCATGAACTCAGAAGCTGCTTTAAAATGTCAATTCCATTTTTGATTGTAAGGTTATCGTTTTCTTCGACTCAAATACATGAATCGGAAAGGGACAAAAGATAGATACCAATATATTAAGGATCATTAAATGGATAACATTAAACCTAATCACAACAGAATGTCCTGTTCGATTTCATCCTAGGTAAGGAAAAAAGCAGCAGATGATCGACCAAAGTGCAGATCCTAAAGGTTTATATGATTTCTCTATGAACGCATAAAACATATGTTCATTAAGGTTGTCGATCATGGTTTAGTTTTTCTCTTCCGGCGGACTTGACTGAGATAAGCGGAAACACATATCCGGTCTCAGCAATATAGTATTGTAATGAAATGGATTAAAAGCTTTAAACCAAACTCAATAGTTTATGAACCCTATTTTTGAACTCACTTAGAAGTTTTCGGAACCCTTTGGAGACCCTAATATTGTACAACTCTTTAGGTGGTTTAGGTTTAGTTTTAAAATAGAACAGAAAACGTCAAGCGTTATGACATATCATCTAAGCGCCTTTCCATTAATTTTAAAAATGATGGGACCTTTATTTTAATCAACGTATCAAAATATAAAAACCACACAAGTGATATATTTCTATCCACAAAAATCATCACAATATTCATACTAACCAGTCAACCGAGGCATGCCTTCTATCGGCTGCGAAGGAATCTTCCAGCTGAATGAGGCAAAGAATGCCCCAACATCAACACCAGGGAATTTGGATCGGACAAATTTCTCGAGTGATCGCTTACTATTGAGTCCATGTCCCCCACGAATGGCATCACAAAGATGCTGAGGAGGGTAAATGTATCTGTCCGTGAAATACCCCGATTGTGAAGTTCTCTTCCCCGCTTTCCATTTCCAGTGATCACCGGGGTTGGGCCAGTCTATGGGAGCATAAGGAAAACCCACACCTTCATCACTGGCATTTACAGGGGGGAGTTTAGGATCGTTCCCCTTCATGATTTCTGATAAGTTTCCGTATTTTCGAACAGGACTATCATCCTCCATCTCTTGATTCAACTGCAAGTTTAGCAAATCATATTAGAACAGATCCCGCATCATATAATAACCTTACACAATTGTTCTTGTAAGAACTAACACGAACTCAGCTGGAGCTAAAAACACACCAAGGGATCTAGAAATTCACACTTTAACAAGTCAATCAAACAAGTGAACTTTATGTACTAAGATGCACAATCATGTACACTATGAACTTATCCCAACAAGAAAATAACTCAACCTTTTAGCAAACCAAAGGAAATAGAAAAACTCTCAATTTTAATGCAACAAATAAAAAATGCATATAAATCTTCAAACTAAAAAGGCGAAGAAAAATTGGCTTTATTTCTTGAAATGAGGTTAAATTTAGAGCAAAAGACGGCTCGCCTGAGATGATTCCGCCATGGAGATGAAAAGAAGGTAATGCTCCGCGGCTTGAACACTGGATTTTCCAATCGGCTACTTTGGGGTGGGATTTTTAGATAGGAGGATGAAGAAATCGCGTGCGTTATACTTTCATGTTTGGGCAAAGGGATCGATAGGAACGAGGGTTTAGGGGGATGTATGAATTTTTTTGTAAGGAATTTGTTATCTAGGATAGAATGGTGGATCTTGCTGTCGATTTCAAGAGATTTTAAGATGGGTAGAAAAAGTTAATCCCGTCACGGGTGATATATACGGGTTTAGGTGATATGGGTAGATGATAATTAATGTGGTAGAATGGGGATTTTAGGAGGATAGATAATATTTCGATAAGGATTTATCAATCAAGAATGCATCGATGGTAGATTCAAATCTTGATTTCACGAGAGTTTAAAGTCATGGAAAGGGAAAAGTTGATTTTGACATAGTTGATATTCATGTCAAAAGAGAAAAATATACATGCTAATAATTGTCAAAGTGATCTATGTTGGTTTATGTAGTCAAAACATCCATATCCTTTTATTTATTTCATAACATCATCGTTTTGAATGGCGATTTATCTCGTACGTTCCGCCAATAATCTTGCAACACTGGCAACCATGTCAATCCAACTGACAGTTGTCCAGTTATTGACCAACTAATAATACTGGGCTAAAATATTTTTTTGGGACCATCATTTGGCCTTCATTGTTGCTTAAATAATTATGTTTCCTCTATTGCATATAAATGATTAAGTTGAAATGAAATATATCATTTAGAAATTAACTAAATTGGAGTCACCTTATCATTTAGTTACCCTCAAAAATTTTGGGGAAAACCTCGCTCATTTGTGTGGGTTTATACTAGAAGTAGAGCAACGGTTAACCTAAAATCAGTAAAAGTCAAACCTTCGTCACCTTTGTTGGTTTATATTAAGAAGTCGAGCAGGGGTTGACCTAAGATCAGCAAAGGTTAAACCTCAGTCATATGTGTTGGTTTATACTCGAAGTCGAGCAACGGTTGACCTAAGATAAGTAAAGGCCATACCTCAGTCATTTTTATTGGTTTATACTAGAAGTTGAGCAACGATTGAACTAAGATCAGTAAAGAATAAACCTCAGTCATCTTTGTAAGTTTATATTTGAAGTTAAGAAATGGTGATCATTAAAGATCAAACCTCGGTCATTTGTTTTGGTTTAAACTAGAAGGCGAGCAACAGTTGATCTAAGATCAGTAAGCATCGAATCTCGACCATCTTTGTTAATTTATACTAGAATGAGCAACGCTTGACCTAAGATTAGTAAAGGTCAAACCTCGATCATCCATGTTGGTTAATACTAGAAATTGAGCAACGATTGGCCTAAGATCAGTAAAGGTCAAACCTCGGTCATCCGTGTTAGATGGTACTAGAAGTCGAACAATGGTTGACCTAAGATCACTAAAGGTCAAACCTAAGATATGTAATGGTCAAACTGGGTCATCTATGTTGGTTTATTGTAGAAGCCGAGCAACGATCGATCTACGATCAGTAAAGGTTAAACATCGGTCATCTGTTTTAGTTTATACTAGAAGTTGAGCAAGGATTAACCTAAGATCAATAAAAGTCAAACCTCAGTCATCTTTGCTGGTTTATATCAGAAGTCGAACAACGGTTGACCTAAGATTAGTAAAGGTCAAATCTCGGTCATGTTTGTTGGTTTATACTAGAATTCAAGCAGCGGTTGACCTAAGTAAATGTCCAACCTCGGTCATTTGTGTTGGTTAATGCTAGAATTCGAGCAACGATTGAACTAATATCAATGAAGGTCAAACCTCGATCATATATGTTGGTTTATGCCAGAAGTTGAACAACGGTTGACCTAGCATCAATAAAGGTCAAACCTCGGTCATTTGTGTTGGTTTATATTAATTTTCAAGCAACGATTTACCAAAGATCAGTAAATATCAAAATACTTAAGTAGGGTTTTTTTGCAAGTCAAGTTACGGTTGACCTGTCTCGTTATTCCAGAGTTGTTTTGCATGTTATATCAAATTCGGTCGAATTTTGCTGGGCCTAGTTCTCGTGTTGGTTCGTGCGACACCACGTGAGAAACAGTCCGACATTGGTCAAAAAACCATATTGGGCCGTCATAGGCCACATGAAGTCCACATTCTCGACTGACATCACTTGTGGTTCCCGGGGTGAGACTGGTGGGAGAATGAAATTTCATCGCTCAATTTTTGGCTTATTAGCCAAAAATTGTACCAAACGCTAATTACTAACAAAAAACACCTCCCACCACCCATCTCCTCCAACATCCACACCTCAACATCTTCCTCTCACCTTACATTCATTGTATACCATGAAATCCACAAACGTACAATCCAAGGTATTGGAAAGCTCAATCAAACTCCCACAACTACAAAATGGTGAAGCATTTCCAAATCAAAATGGAGGTTATATTCATTCATTATATGCTTCAGGTTTAATTTTTTTGTGAACATCATTCTATATGTTGAAGAATAAAATATTGAATCTTTATATGAGTTGTGATGATTGTGTTAGATATTTATTTTGTAGATTGTATTTTCTACTGTTGTTGTTGTGAATATAATGCCACATTATAACTTATGAGGACCTTTAGGTATAGATAATGTTTGATTCAATTCATCAATGTTGTTTTTTCTAGAAAATGTCTTGAATGACTGACGTGGGATGCCAATTGTCGACCCATCCGACATCTGGACTGATATGTGACCGATGGTGGTCACGTGTGACATTTTGTTTTAGGAGATTGGAGAGAATTCACTCCATGACTCACTATAGTGGAAATTATTTTATTACAGGTAGGAATGTGTAGGAACAGGTGAAATGATGGAATATAATTGAGATTTGTCGATCACTACCTTCGAAATGACATCAATAGAAGACATTAACTTTCTACAATGATATTTTGTAAGTACTAGTCTTGTACAACTAAGATTCTTGTATATTTCAATTATAGACTACCAGTTTCTAAAATCATTTTTACTTAGTGTGAAATTGTAGTTGTGGAGTGAAGAAAAACTATTCATGAACTTTCAACGTACTCTTGGATGAATTTCATAACAATTGGACTGTTTATGTTACAGTAAAGCTGTTGCACCAAACCTTTCCATCAGATACCATGACACTAATGTACTGTAATGGATATCGATTCTAAACATTATTCCCGTAATACCTATATAAAATTTTCTTATGTATTATTGTGAAGCCGTTAAATAGATTATGTAATGGAGATTGACTTCCACTTGTGAACTTCAATCGAGAGTATTTTAGTACTTTTTGTAGTTATTATACGTTTTTAATATGTTATTGTATCGATGGTAGTGTGATAGCTTTCATTTCGCTTGAGTAGAGTATTATTTCATATTATTGGTCGATCTTAATCGTATGTTAATTAACTGTTAGTTCAACCAAAACCAAGTGACTGACATCAAATCTACCATCAGTTAGACACTACTAAAAAATCAATCCAACTGACGCCTGTCACTTACATAGCCGATGTCGGCCAACCTTGGAAAATGATTTATTGACAGATGTCAATCGTGCTGTCAGTTTAATCAAGAGAAAACCAACATCAGTTAGCGACCGACATTGGTTTAGCATTCGGTACTGAGCGAGATTGATTCAACACTCGGTAGTGACTTAACATCAGTCATTACAGTTCCAATCGGGCATATGCTACACATACTGGCATCAGTTAGGTGTCAATTGCATGTGTTTATAAAAAAATTTACCTCGGTTACTTTTAAATAAAAAATGAGGTAAAACTACCATTTATCTTGGTTGTGAATCGAAGGAAAACTTATACTTTTAAACGCCTCTTTTTATCTTGGTTATTTTTAGGAAAATAACCGAGGTAAAAAGCCCGTGAGAACCAAGGTAATAAGTGCTTATATTGTAATGTTTAAAATGACGCCGATTAGGGTTCTTTATTTTTGACTTGGATCAGCGACTTTAAACTTGAATTTTAGAATGATAGGAATGATGATTTTAGGTGGACATATGAAAATTTGGTAAGGAATTTTATTTAGGCCGCAACAGTAGATTTGGATCTCGATTGCACAAGAGTTTAAGGTATGAGTGGGAAAATAATATGAAAACCAAAAACCAATTCAAAAACCAAATAACCCGAGTTTGAATACTCCAAACCAGACTTAATATTATGTTTAAATGCATGAATTGATTAGACTAAATTTCTTAATATGATTTTCAAATTGGTTTTGGATATTAAAACTCAATCCAAAACCCGATCCGAAAACTAAATTACAAATATATATCTACATCTATATATATATATATATCGAGAGAGAGTGAGAGAGAAATTAAATACTAAAAATTATACTATGGTATTTCAGTGAATTGGTATGTATTGTATGTTGTAGTTAAAGTCTTAGACACTTTAAATTTGGTTAAGAATTTTGGAAAATTGATCTCTTTATTTTTAATTTCATGGTAATTCGGGTAATCAGGTTCAACTTCAATCCAAAAAATGTATATCCTATTCAACTCAATCTAGTCGGATTATTGGACTTTTGGGTTGGTTTTTTATTTTTGGATTTTTAAGAGATCCCAATTAAACTAAATTGAATTAATGAAAACCCTATTAAACCGACCCAACACCCACTTCTAGTTTAAGTGGGTGGATGGAAATGAAAAGTTTGTTTCAACATGGGTGATATACATGGCCTTAGGCAATAATGGCAGATGAAAATTTAGGTGCATTGATGAAGATTTTAGGTGGATTATTGAAACATTGTTGGAGATTTTTAATCTAGGAGACATTAGTAGAACTAGATCTCAGCTTCATGTTTAACAGGGGTGGATGAAAATGGAAAAGTTAATTTTGAGATGGTGTTATATTGGGTTTAGGCAATAGGAATATGGACTTTAGGTGGATAGATGATAGTCTGTTAATGATTTTAGGTATAGGCTACAATAGTACATCAAGATCTCGATTTAAAGAGTTTAAGGTGGGTGAATGAAAAGGGAAAAGTTCATTTCGACAAGAGTGATTTTGCCGCCTATGACCCACCATTGAATTGTGCCATTCTGGCACCAAAGAGAGATTTTTAATTTAATCAAATAAGTTTAAAATTTTCAAATTAGAACCAAATTTTACTGAAGAGTTTTTTTTTTAAAATTAGTCAGCCAAATACTATAGCTACGATAGAAATTGCACAAAAATTTTAAACTAAGAAGATACAAATAAATGTCGCTTGATTTCTTGGTGTAAGATGATATCAAGTACAAAAAATGTGTCATCCTGGTGCAAAAAATGTGCCAACATGGCGCGGAACATGTGCTCACCTCGCGATTATCATGTGGTTGAAGTTTTTGTTTCAAAACAAGACAAAACGTCAAACAATTTGCAAATAGCATCCAAGTGTCTTCCCAAAAATTATTAGTTGAGACATCATATGTAGGAAGACTAATATGTCAATTGAGGTATCCCTATCTGGTGCGAAGGATTTTTTTAGTTAATTGAGGCAAAAATGACACTAACATCAACGTTGAGAATTTGGATCTGACAAACTTCTTGACTGATCTCTTACCTCAAATCCATGTCTTCCGCGACCAACATCACGAACACGTTGAGGAGAGTAAATGTATTTGTACAAGAATTTCCCATATATACAAACTGGATGGTCATCCTCCATGCCTTATTCAACTCCAAGTTAAGAAAAACATATTAGAATAGATCCCACATCATATGATAACACTTACACATTTTTTTGGAAAAAAATTAATGCGAACTCAATTGGAGCTAAGGGTACACTAAAATATCTAAAAATTCTATGTAACAAGTCAATTTAAAATAAAATAAAATTCATGCACTAAAATGCACAGTGCATCCTATGAACATATCCCAACAACGAAGAACTCAACCTTTTTGCAAAAAACAACACAACTTATGAAAATTGACAGAAAACCAAAGGCATTTGCGAAAATCCCAATCATAATGCTACGATACACACTACACATAAATATTGAAACTAAGAAGGAAAACTACAAAGGCTTATATTAAGAGCAAATGATGTGCCTACATGAGAAATAATTTCGCAGTGGAAATGGAAACATGGTTGCAGTAAAGGTACTTGATACTTTATGTACGGTGAGAACAATGGATCCCGACGATGAAATGGAAACACGGTTGCAGTAAAGGTACTTGATATATTTTTTGACCTAGGCAAATTTGTGTTTGGTTTACGGGTTTAGGCATGAGATCAATTATGAAAGTGTGGAAAATTTTACAACTCAGTTTAGATTAGGAGTCTTTATGCTATACGTAGATCTTGATTTAAGAAAGGCACTGAAACAGGTCCTCAATCTTGATCAACACCAATATATATATATATATTCTTGATTTCAAAAAGATGCCTATAAAGATTTTCAACCTTGGATTTGTGGCGGAAAATCTCAATTTATAATGACATGGATGAGGATTTTTGTTGGGAAAATGAAAATATGATAAGGATATTTTTAAGTCTAGGCTATGGCGTAAGATCTAGATCTTGAATTCACATGATTTTTATGTGAAGGTTTGAAAAATAATACCCTATTTGCTTCAAACTAATATGCGCACTCTCTATTTTAGGTTGTCCCACCTTAATATCCACATTGTCCATTTTTTGGGGGAAAATTAACGATATTAAGTCAAGTTGAAGACAAAATAGCCCTTACAAAAATATTGAAAATTTATAATTTACCCTCTCTAATTATTAGCTCCAAATTATAACATCAAACCCAATTTAGATGTAAATCAATGAAATATACTTCTTAGCCTACTTTTTTTGGTCAAATATGATTTATCTTACCCCCACACACACCACCCGCACACAATCCCCCTCCCCACCCCACCCCACCTCCAATTAAATCGCTACCTCTTCCCATATTTTTGAATAGGATTGTCATCCTCCGTCTCCTGATTTAACTGCAAGTTTATCAAATCATATTAGAATAGATCCCGCATCATATACTAACCTTACACAATTGTTTTTTAAAAGACTAAACTATTTTTTGGTCCCCGAGATACCATCTTTTACCATGTTTTGGTCTCCGAGAGAAAAACCGTGCATAAATGGTACCTAACATTTGCAAAGTGAAATTTTCCCGTCCCCAAAGTCAGATTTTGGGTTAACTAGGTGGTTTTCATATGAAAAGATGATTTTACCCCTGTTTTTTAATTAAAAAAGGAACGACGTCGTTCCTCCGTTCCTCCCTCCTCCATTCCGCCACCAATCCGCCACCCATCTCTGGACTCCACATTCAAACCCAAAGCCGACTCCCGACTCCACCACCCATCTCCTCCGCCATC
>JAULKJ010330754.1:0-10071 GCA_032355405.1 Rubia balearica | reverse complement strand
GTCATGGAAAGACCAAGGTTTAAAGTGTAAATTAGAAGAAATCAAGATAAAATTTTTGGGTTGCATGAACCGGGTTAAAATTTTTATAACTACTACATGTTTCATAATAAAACTTTAATATTGCAACTAAAACCTTTTACCTTTTATTATTCTAAATAAATCCCATCTTTCCATAAGGTTACGGTCTTTCCCAAAATTTTGTCAAATAAAATTATTAAGTAGGGTGACAATTTTGTTAAAATCTTTTATGCAGACTATGGGTATATTTCTTGTGAAATACAGGTACACCCATACATGCATCAAGGTGTATGTACAAGTACGCTCGATTTCATTTTTTAAAGAGAGAATAAATATTAAGATAAGTTTAGGAAATTATCAATGTTTAGTAAAATAGTACGATATATACTCCCTTCATTTGACATTAAGACCTTCTGATATACAAAATTTTTATTGCACACAAAATGTGTAGAGAAAGACTTAAGAGTTCGTCTCTTGAAAAACGGTTTTTCCATAAGTATGGAATGACCAACGTTTAAAGTATAAATTAGAAGAAATGAAGATAAAATTTTCGAGTTGCATGAATCGGGTTATAAACTTTATAACTACTACACGTATAATAAAATTTTAATACTGCAACTAAGACCTTTTACCTTTTATTATTCTAATTAAATCTCGTCTTTCCATAAATCTATGGAAAGACCGTCTTTCCCAAAACTTAAAGTATGATTTTCTATCTTTGAATAAGTGGGAGATTTATACAAAAGAAAAAAATAATGAATGAACGATAAATTTCAACTGAATTGCATAAATTACAAAATACTAGTAACCTAATTATCCCCTACAAGCCGGATGACCTCTTATGGGAAAGTTGTAGTTCGTACACAAAAACATTAACCTGAGAACGCACTTGAGGTTTCATCAACACATCAGCTAACTGGTTATTTATAAGAATGTAAGTCCCCAAATAGGTATCATTTTACGCAAGCACAAAATGATACATCCAAAGAGTGAAAGATACTCCTTTCGTTTCACTAAAAGTGACACACTAGGTTTAGACTCTTGGATTAATGAGAAAAAAATGAATGGTTGAAATTGAATGTAGAAAGTAAAAAGCAGAACGAGTGGACGAGATTGAAAGAATCTTGCCAAAAATAAAAAGTGTCATTTAAAAAAAACATCGCAAATGTAAAGCACTTAAGTGATCACTATATTGTGCTTGCGTGTCTTCATCCCAAATTCAGCATAAAAGATGATATCAATACAAATTTATGACTCAGTCTTGTTAGCGGGTGCTAACTCAAACATGATGTAAATACATGTATACTTCAACTTTATTTTATGATTTTTCGCTTGTAATTATAAGCAGTCCATAATTTTTGTGTCATTTTCGTGCAACTAACCAGCCGCGTCGTATTTTGTGTTTTTGATACCCAATTTCCTTTTTTCCCCCATTGTTTTAAGACAAATTTTGTTCTCCTTTTTAGCAGATGAGAAAAAAAAAACCAAGTTCATTTTTAAAGCACAAAAAATAACGCCATTTCAGGTAGCACGTGAATGGCACACCAAGTGTGAAATAGAGGATCCAAATTGATTTAAATGATGCATATTTTCTATCTTAAATCAGACAAATTATTTGGGCTCGGTGACTTTTCAGAACATCCTCTCAGTTGTTGGTAAAGTTTAAATACCAATTTCAAAATAAATTAATTCAAACTTTGTTCACAACTGTGAGAATGTTATTGCAACGATAACATAAAAAAATTCATAGTCATCAATACTTATTCCAAAATCATACTTTAAGAACGGTTTTTTCAAATCAGATAGTTTAATCTGATTGGTGACTTATCTGAATGTTATACAATGATTGACGTGCCTCTCAACAAAAAAAAAGAATTTTACATCCACTCATTTTACTTTTCCTTCTTTCAATTCAATTTCATCCGCTCATTTAGCATCTCCTAAATTCTAACACCTAAAAGTGATGTGCCGTTAATAGAGAAACAGAGGGAATACATGTCAATCTGATTAATTATCTACACTTGAAATAACAAGTATTTTATCAAAAAAATACATTTAAAATAGCATTCATTCAATATTTTCCTTTGCAAATTTTTTATGATGCTTATATATGTGTACTATATCGTGTCGTGCGGTGCACGTGCAATGCAATGTACATTCACCAACATTATTTTTGAAAACAATATATTAGTATTTTTTTATATGAAATTATATTTTGAAAGTGAAATCACACTTTATATTATGATATCATGTTTGTACTTATTAGATATGTAGTTTATTACGAAGGGATGGTGGTGGATGATGACGATCAACAATGAACATATCTGAAGGAAGAAACCTGAGGATCTATCTCGGATTCCCTACCTTGATGTTGGCTGTCAATGCTTTGTTTCCCCACCAATATTAAACTGGAGGACGGCAACCTTGTTGATCGGAAACTTCTCACACAACGGGAGTTAACGATTAGTAGAATCTGCCAAGGCAGGGTATATATATGGGAAGTAATTGAAAAGAAAAAATTGGGCCCTCTTCTTTATTGGTTTATTTTATTTTTATAAAAAGAAAATCAAATTCCTCAAGTAGTTCATTTACTACTTTAATATGAATTAGATTTTTTTACGGCAAACTCTATTAAAATTGGGATGTTGCTCGACATATTTTCAGCTATCGTGTAGATATGTTTGGTCGTGACCTGCTTCAATGACCTGCATGTCAGTCAATTAATTTTTTTTTACTTGATACCCTAAGATAAGTATATTAGCAACGAGCAATAAATTGTAAAAGATAATTTATTGAATTGTTTTCTTAGAACTTGTTAACATTTATATATTGCGTACGATAAATTAGTATGATACAACAATTTGAATTAACTAGGTTCCTAGTTGATTCAATATTTTGAGTTAGAAATTTACTCAAAGATGATGTAAATACAAACACTTGAATTTTTTTGAATTTTTTACTCGTAATTATAAACATTCCAAAATTTTTGTGCCATTTTCGTGTCACTAAAACAGATGTCGTTTTTTAGTGTTTTGATACCAAATTTTCTTCTTTTTTTACATCATTTAAAGCCAAATTTTCTTTTCTCTTTTTTTTAGCAAATAAAAAATAAAGAAAACCAAGTTAATTTTTAAAGCACAACAAATTACGTCAATTCAAATGTAGCACATGAATGACACATTAAGAGTGAAAGAGGAGATCCAGATTGATTTGAATTATGCATATTTTTTATTTCAAATCAGACAAATTAGTTGGATTCGGTATTTTTCATAACGTCTTCCCAGTTGTTTGTAAAGTTTAAATACCAATTTCAAAATAATTCAATTTAAACTTTGCTGACAATTGTGAGAGCATTGTTGCAACAATAACACAGATAAATTCACAGTCATCAATACTTATTCCAAGATCATATTTTAAGAACAACTTTTTCAAATAAGATAATTTAGTCTGACTTGGTGACTTATCCAAAAAAAAAAAGAGTAAATGAAGCACACCCTTATTTTATTCATAGTGTGTTTGGCATTAACTTGTGACCTACATGTCAGTCTGATTAATTATCAACCCTTGAAATAATAAGTATTTTATGAGAAAGAATACATTTAAACTATATTGCAGTCATTCAATTTTTTCCTTCGCAAATTTTTGATGATGCTTATATATGTGTACTCGACCGTATCGTGCGGTGCACGTGCAATGCGATGTACATTCATCAACATTATTTTTTAACAATATATTAGTATTATTTTATTTTGATATGAAATTATATTTTGAAAGCAAAATCATACGTTATGTTATGATGTCATGTTTGTACTTATGATGTGGTGGTGGTTGATGTTCAACAACAAACATGTCCGACGGAAAAAAGCGGAGAAGGTCTCTCTCAAACTCCGAACCATGATTTTCAAGGCTCTGTTTCGCCATCATTTTCAAGCTGGAGAAAGCGGCGGCGGCGGTGGCGGGAAAAATCTCACACGGACGGGTGGTTGACAATTGAATGACTGAAGTAGCGGTATATCATATATGCATGGGAAGGAATTGGAAAGAAAAGACCTTTGACGTTTTAATTTTTTTCGTTTTAAGAAAATAAAATCATTAAGTAGGGTGACAATTTTGTTTAAAAAATTTGTGCAGATTATGAGTATATTTCTTGTGAAATATAGGTACACCCATACATGCGTCAAGGAGTATGTATAAGTACGCTCGATTTCATTTTTTAAAGAGAGAATAAATATAAGATAAGTTTACAAAATTATCATTGTTTGATAAAATAGTAAGACACTCCCTCCATTTGACATCAAGGCTTCTGATATACAAAAATTTTATTGCACACAAAATGCTCAGAATGATTCAAGGTACATTTTTCTATCTTTGAATAAGTGGGAGATTCATATAAAAGAAAAGGATCACGAACAAGCGATAAATTTCAACCGAATTACATATATTACAAAATACTAGTAATCCGAGTATCCGAATTTATTGTACTCACTGACATCCCCCTACAAGCCGGATGACCTCTTATGGGAAAGTTCTAGTTCGTACACAAAAACATTAACCCGATCGAGGAAACATTTGAGGTTTCATCAACATTATTAGCAAATTGGTTATTTATAAGAATATAAGTCTCCAAAAAGGTGTCATTCTTCACAAATTCCCGCAATAAATGATACATCGAAAAAGTGAAAGATATATGGTGATGAAAAAATAATAAATATTGTATTGGAAAAAACAAGTTTTTAAATAGCGTTCATTCAATTTTTTCCTTTGTAAAATGTTGAAGATGCTTATATATGCGTACTATACTGTGTCGTGCTGTGCACATGCAATGTGATGTACATTCACCAACATTATTTTGGAAAACAACATATTAGAATTATTTTGTTTTTACATAAAATTATATGTTTAAAGCGAAATCATACTTTATTTTATGATATCATGTTTGTACTTATGAGATACGTACTTTATTAAGAAGGGGTGGTGGTTGATGATGATCAACAAGGAACATATCCGAAGGAAGAAGCCTGAGGATCTATCTCGGATGCTATACCTTGATGTTTGTTCTCAATGCTCTGTTTTTCCACCATTATTTAGCTGGAGGATGACAACCTTGTCGATCGAAAGCTTCTCACACAGCGAGAGATAACGTTTGAAATAATCTTCCGAGGTAGGGTACATTTATGGAAAGTAATTGAAAAGAAAAAAAATTGGGCCCTCTTCTTTACTCGTTTATTTTCTTTTAATAAAAAAATCAAATTCCTTAAGTAGTTTATTTAATACATTAACATGGATTAGATTTTTACAGCAAACTCTACTAGAATTGGGATTTTCCTCGACATATTTTCAACGATCATATATTTTTGGTCGTGACCTGCTTCAATGACCTAAATATCAGTCAATTTAATTCCTTATACTTGATACCCAAAGATAAGTATCTTAGCGATGAGCGCGATATATAGTAAAAAATATTTCATCGAATGTTTTTCTTTAGAACATTTTAACATTTATACATTGCGTTCAATAAATCAACTTGATATACAACACTTTGGATTAACTTTCTTCCTAGTTGATTCATTATATTTAGCTAGAGAGTAACTCAAAGATGATGTAAATACAAACACTTGAACTTTGTTTTATAATTTTTTGCTTGTAATTATAAACATTCCATATTTTTTGTGCCATTATCGTGCCACTAAAAAGCGACGTCGTTTTTTTGTATGTTTTGATACCCAGATTTCTTCCTTTTTTTACATCGTTTTAAGCCAAATTTTATTTTCTCTTTTTTTTTGCAGATAAAAAATAAAGTAAACCAGTTTAATTTTTAAAGCGCAAAAAAATGACATTAATTCAAATGTAGCACATGAATGGCACACCAAGAGTGAAAGAGGGGATCCAAATGGATTTATATTATGCATATTTTCTAACTCAAGTCAGGCAAATTAGTTGCATTCAGTGACTTTTCATAATGTCCTCCCAATTGTTGGTAAAGTTTAAATACTAGTTTCAAACTAATTCAATTCCAATTTTGCTAATAAGTGTGAGGACATTATTGCAACGATAACACCGACAATTTCACAGTCATCAATACTTATTCCTAGATCATATTTTAAGAACGACCTTTTCAAATCAGACAATTTAATTTGACTTGATGGTTTATCTGAATGTTATAAAATGATAGATTTGCCTCTCACAAAAAAAGGAAAGTAAATGAAACACACCCTTATTTAATTCATAATTATGTAAGTGTGTTTGGCACTAACTTGCGCTATTGCCTTGCATGTCAGTCTGATTAATTATTTACAATTGAAATAATAAGTAATTTATCGGAAAAATCATTTTTAAAATAGTGTTCATTCAATTTTTTCCTTTGCAAAATATTTGACGATGCTTATATATGTGTTCTATACCGTGTCGTACGGTGCATGTGCAATGCGATATACATTCACCAACATTATTTTGGAAAACAATATATTAGTATTATTTTTTGTTTGATATAAAATTATATGTTTAAAGCGAAATCATACTTTATTTTATGATATCATGTTTGTACTTATGAGATATGTACTTTATTAAGAAGATGGTGATTGATGATGATCAACATGGAACATATCCAAAGAAAGAAACTTGAGGATCTATCTTGGATTCTATGTCTTGATGTTGGTTCTCAATGCTCAGTTTCCCCACCATTATTTAGCTGGAGGATGAGAACCTTGTTGATCGGAAACTTCTCACATACCGAGAGTTAACAATTGAGAGAATCTGCAGAGGCAGGGTATGTATATGGGAAGTAATTGAAAAGAAAAAAAATTGGGTCCTCTTCTTTACTAGTTTATTTTCTTTTTATAAAAAATTAAAATTCCTCAAGTAGTTCATTTAATACGTTAGATGAATTAGATTTTTACAGCAAACTCTATCAGAATTGGGATGTTTCTAAACATATTTTTAACTATCATGTAAATATGTTTGGTCGTGACCTGCTTCAATGACCTACATGTCAATTGATTTAATTCTTTGTACCCTAAGATAAGTATCTTAATGATGACTAGCAATAAATTGTAAAAGATAATTTATTGAATGCTTTTCCTTAAAACTTGTTAACATTTATATATTGCATACAATAAATCAGTATGATACAACAATTTGGAGTAACTCTCTTCCTAGTTGACTCAATATATTTAGTTAGATAGTAACTCAAAGATGATGTAAATACAAACACTTGAACTTTATTTTATATTTTTTGCTCGTAATTATAAGCATTCCAGATTTTTTTGTGCCTTTCTCGTTCCACTAAAAAATGATGTCATTTTTTATTAGTATTTTATTTTGACATCCGGTTTTGTTCCCTTTTTTACATCATTTTAAGCCAAATTTTCTTCATAACAACTCAAATGCAGCACATGAATGGCACACCAAGAGTGAAAGAGGGATCCAGATTGATTTAAATTGTGCATATTTTTAAACTCAAATCAGACAAATTAGTTGGACTCAGTGACTTTTCATAACATTCTCCCAACTGTTGGTAAAGTTTGAATACCAGTTTCAAATTAATTCAATTCAAACTTTGTTGGCAACTATGAGGACTTTATTGCAATGGTAACACCGACATATTCTCAGTCATCAATACTTATTTCTAGGTCATATTTTAAGAATGACCTTTTCAAAGCAGACAATTTAATCTTACTTTGTGACTTATCTGAATGTTATACAATGATTGATGTGTCTCTAAAAAAAAGAGTAAATGAAGCACACCCTTATTTAATTCATAGTTATGTAAGTGTGTTTGGCACTAACTTGTGTTATGAACTACAGTCAGTCTGATTAATTATCTACACTTGAAATAATAAGTATTTTATCGGAAAAAATAAATTCTAAACTAGCATTCTTTCAGTAAAGTCCAAATTTATTTAATTGGTAATTTGTGAAAATTATGCAAATATAGAATTGTTATGTTGAAACATCAAAGAAGGAAGGTTTGTGATATAAAAAATGTGGAGTTGTAATCCGTGAAGAATTATTTTCGTCCTTGGTGTTTTTATTGAGAGAATCTATCAATATCTATGTTTATGAGATTGGATTGGATTTATGAAAATTGGAATTGATGTGATAACTATTTTCGAATGTGAGATGGACGAAATATTCTAATTCCTTATTTCAAGGGATTAGATTTGGTAATTTATATCTCCAAAGTATTTGATTGTAATCATAATATTATGTGGAGAATGAATTCAATGCGCACAAAATTTGATGTGTGCGTTGATTTAAATAGAAGACATTTTGGCTGAGTTACTTACGGATTTAATTGGAGAAAATCTGCACTTAGGTTTTCGATATTCAAAGAAGTATCCGAGAGTTTTGTGTATGTGTTCCAACATTATCAAAACCTTTTGATCAAAGTCCAGAATTATATACCTTAATTTCTTGAGAAAAGGAGTCCAGCGTTGACGAGTTTCGAGGTCAGGGGGGTTTAATCAAAGCGGATCGGTAGCAAGGGGAGCTTGCTAAATCCACATGTTGTAATTAGAAAAGACAAGTATAGTTGTATGGTGTGCATTGTACTATATCTTCAAGTCTTTGTATTCTTGCTCAACTTTATTGCAAACTTGTTTAGATGAATGCTGTTGGAACATAGTACCAATAATTGATAAGATTAGGTAAAACCAAATTTCAATTGGTATCAAGTCACTTACTCTTGCCTTGGTTGTCAAGGAAAGTGTGATTCGGTTTTACCATAGAGACCAAAGAAGGAGCTTCGCTGTCTCGGCCACCACTACTAGAAGGAACGAACTACAATTATTAGAAGGCACGCATGAGAGTTTTTATCAACTCACTTGATGAACTATCGTGGCATTTTATGGAAATATAATAGAGTCACCCAATAGAGGATTCAGAGTCTAGCTCAAAAGAAAAGGAGGGAGAATCAAGTACGAAGAAACTTAAACTCAAAGACAAGTCAACCTAGATTCTTGATGAACTGAAAGCTTCAATGGCTAACTCCAAAGAATTAAATGTTATTTTCACGGACGTGGATGGAATTCAGTTTAAACTCATCTCAACTTGTTATCTGGAAAAGAAAGCATGGGGTATTTTGCAACAGTGCATGGAGAAATAAGTCGTGTACTTGAATCCAAGTTTCAGATGTTGGCCACAAAATTTGAAGAATGAAGATGGAGAAGGATGAGACTATTTTAGTATTTAATGGAAAGTTGAGAGACATGTCCAACATGGCTTATCAGCTGGGCAAAACCTATAAGGAGACAAAAAAAACTTGTGAAGAAGACCTTGACATCTCTTCCTCAACATTCTCTATGAAAGTTGCCGCCATTGAAGAAGCAAGAGATGTGGCCACTATGACATTAGATGAACTAATGAGATCTTTGCAAACATATGAAATGACATTGGAACCACCTATAAAGAAAGCGCAAAAAGAGTTGGCTTTTAAAGCTTCATTATCAAAGACATATCATGAAGGCGATAGTGATAATGGTATTGAAGAACTTGCATTTATCACTAAGAATTTTTCGAGAATGTTGAAGAAAGTGGTGAATAAAATATCACAAGAGAGATCTGGTGGAAATAGACCAAGGACACAAGAATTCGGGAATAATCGAGGAACACGATTCTAACGAACCAATCAGAAGTTCTTAAGAAATCAAAGTGGTGAAACAAAGCAGCCATGAAGGATTCAATGTAGATAATGTGAAGGATATGGACACATCCAGGCTGAATGTGCTAATACACGAAAAAAGCAAGGAAGGTCGTATGTAACCTCATGGAGTGAAGATGAAAAAGAGGAAGAAGAAGAGGAACTCACTAGAAACTATATAGCATTTTGAGCAAAGATTCATGATCTGATGGAAATTGCTGATGCATGTTTCAACATGGTGACGATTGAAAAATTTGTGCATTCCAACACAGATAAGCTTAGTGATGATTAGTCAAGTAATTGATGAATCCTTTTCCACCGGTATGAAGCCTTTCTTCATGATCCCTTGAATCGCGTCCGATCTGCAAGACAGTGCCCCCGGTGTCCGGGGGGTAAACACTCCGATGCTTAAGTTA
>JAULKJ010330723.1:0-10073 GCA_032355405.1 Rubia balearica | reverse complement strand
TATTCCTAAAAACTAAAAGGAAACAATGTCAAACTATTTTTAAAATAACTAACACATTCTGAAAATAAAAACTAAAAAATAAAACCTTCTAAAACCATGAGATACTATTCCTGGTTACTGTTCACGTGAATAGTATTCTGAAAAATAAACTACTTAATTCCTTTTCTCATTCCTCATCACTCATTGCCTCAGCTGTTCCTTTACTTCAAATCATTGCAAAGTAACAACTGAAATCCTGAAATCATTTAACTATTGCATTAATTACATTGTGAGTATTGTTAAGCTAGAAAGACTTAGCATTGAAAAAAGGGATATCAATGCTCGGAGATTCCTGAATCACAAAGTCTTCAGTAATCAAGTTGTTCTAGCAATTAGTACTATTCACATTCCCTCTGTTGGATATGATCACTGTTTTTTTACTCGTGCACCATGTAATAAACTTGTTAGAAAGCATCCTTCAAAGTTCAATAGTGAAGGCAAGAATCTAAATCAGGCCTAATTTTGAAGCTCATTGAGTAACTTTCTGTGAAAACTCCATCTGGAAAAGTGAAACTGAAATCATTGAAAGAGATAGAAAAGGAATACCAGGTTGATTGGTATATAATTGAATCTAAAGTAGAGCTTCTTAAGTCTTCAGAAGAGCGTATTGTATCACACAACGCTTTTCTTTCTTCATGTATTCCCTCTATATAAATGTTTTCAGTTGCCATTTTATCTTTCCTTTGTCTTGTCTTTTGATCAGGAAGGACCAAGTGCTTTCTCTACTACTTTATGCTTACCTTTTGAGGCTATTCACAAATCATCGGTAACGAAACCTGAATTAGACTACTCTTTTATAACTACCTATCTAGTTGAGTAAAGAAAATATCTTTCTACGGGATAAAAAGGTTATCTTACTTCAGTCACAGCATATAAGGGACATTCCCTTCCATAAGCTGCAACCTAGTTTCAATCACTTCAACTTACATCATTTTTAATCTCATTTTTTAACTCTGTTGTCCACATTTACATATCCCAATAGAAATCCACAGCATGATATGCTCACAAGCCACAACAATTTAGAAATTAGCAGAGGAAGTCAGCAATGCAAAACAGGGTAAAACTTAATGGAAGTTCACATTAAAAGGAAGAGCCAAAATGAGCTGCAACTTAGAAATTAGCAGAGGAAGTCACGCAAGACATGGTAAAATACATCACGTTGTCCAAATGGAGACACTATACCATGTTAGTGACAACACTGAGCATATTAAACCTACATCATGTTCATTTATTTCTTGCTCCCAGGTTTCCCTGCTCCAATCATCAACCCCTTTAACACCAAAAATCTCCTCCACTCGAAGCCTTTCCTGACATTTTATGACCTCAAATTGCTGCGATGCCATGAAACGGAGAGAGATATTTAGTCTAAGGATGACAAACAATCTAAAGGCACATGTAAGGTTACCTGGCATGTTCTTTTAGACTTAACTCCAGTTCAAGTCGGATCAGTCAGTATGTTGTTTTAAGTAAAAAATAAAATTTGTAAAGGGTTAACTTTAGTCGAATTGAACAAGGTCTTAGTAAGAAGAGATACTTCTTGATTAATAAAAAAGAATGGAAACAAAGAGAACAACCATATGATAATTATGTAAAGAAGCAAGGTCAGGACTAAGAGTCTCCCTACAGAACACGTTAAAGGGATTTTCTTCTCCTCACTAACCACTAAAGCATGCAAACAATGACATACTGAAACTAAGAGAGCGCAGAATGGGCATACCAATTACCAAAAGTGTTGAAATCATTAATGTGACTTGGAAACTACTCCTTCCGTCCTAAAAAATGTTTCATTTCAAAGTTAATTTTTGTCCCAAGAAAAAGTCCCATTTAACGAACTCAATAAAAATGTCTATTACATCCAATCAACAGACATGTCCTAGAAGTTTCAACTTCAAAGACAGTAAGTTAGCGAAGGGCATCAGTGTGAAATTACGGGCGCAAAATTAATGTTTTAGAAAATAGAAAAGAAAAAGGATAGTTCAATCCTTGAAACTTCCTATTAAAAATAAAGGGCTGAGTGGGAGAAAGAAAAATAAGATACCTGTCGAACAAGGGCGACAGTAGGAGCCAAGAAGATTATCAACTTCTTTTCACAGCTATTATTTAGTGATCGCCCAAATTCGTTGATCATCATCGAGGCAAGAGTAGCCTTCCCTTCACCATTTTCCAGCACAGCAATTGTATTTCTCTGCATCGCCACTTCAAAAATCCTAACCACCAATATCACACCGATCACTGAGTTTACATTCAAGAATTGGGATAAAGGAACAAAATGATCAAGTGAAAACGCACTTCTCTGGTGAAAAGCTTCGATCTTTATCGACATCCATGGCCTCCGGGGGCTTGGAACTCATGCAATCAAAGCTTCTCTTCAAAGGGTTTATCGGAGGCTCTTCCGAGAAACCCATTTGCCTGATTTGTACAAATTTCAGTAAGAGTTGGTACGTGCACGGACTATGAAGTAGGAAAGGTGAAATGCTTTTCTGTAGAAGAAGCACAGATTCTGCGTCACTCTCACTCTCTCAACCTCTTATTTTCTCTGTGGGAGGGGGAAGGAGAGCGTGATACTTTAATTTTCTTAACTCAACTGAAAGGGTTTGTAATTTGTGAGAGAGTGGTGGTGGCACTGTTAAAAAAATAAAAAAGTTAAAAAATAAAAAAAATTCAAAGTGGTGGCATTGGGTATTGGAAACGTTGCATTTGAGGTAATTACACAATTTAGGGCTCCAGGATTAAAGAAAATGTTTTTCGTTTGGATTTGGAATCGTCTCGTATCTTTGGGAGTCAAATTTGTCACTACATAGATGTGACGTGCTAGTAGTAATATGGTGATGTGGTCTTTTTCTTTTCTTTCGTGCACATGAAAAAGATTCAGTGAAAAACTATGGGCATTGCTATATGACGGCCTGTATTTTACTGTATACGTCATGTATTTATACTTTTTAAATACTTAATATATTAAAAAATAAAACTAAAATTTAATAAATCTGAAATTTTAATTTTAGTTTTAGAATCTGAAATTTTAATTTTAGTTTTAAAATCTGAATTATTAATCTGAAATTTTAATTTTAGTTTTAAAATCTGAATTATTAATCTTAAATTAAATATTAAAAAATTGATTTACTAGTGGCAGCCGCCGGTCAAGTTCCGGCCAAGGTCCGACTCCGGTGATCGTGGTTCTCATCGCATGTGATGAGAGTCATGGATGAGAGCCATGGGATGAGAGCCATGGGATGAGAGCCATGAGATAAGAGTCATTTGATGAGAGTCATGAGATGAGAGTCATTTGATGAGAGCTATTAGATGAGAGTCATGGGATGAGAGCCATGAGATGAGAGTCATGGGATGAGAGCCACAAGCACAAAAATCAGATGAGAACCATGAGATGAAAGTCTTGAGATGAGAACTATGAGATGAGAACCATGCGAAGAGAGCCATAGGATGAGAACCATTGTGCGTGGCTCTCATTTGGTTTTTGTTTTTGTGGCTCTCATCGCATGGTTCTCATCCTATGACTCTCGTCACTTAAAATGAGAACCATGAGATGAGAACCATGAGAACAAAAACCAAATGAGTGTCATGTCATGAGAGCTATGCGCAATGGTTCTCATCTTTTGGTTCTCATCACATGCGATAAGAGCCATGCGATGAGAACCACGACCAACAAAGTCAGACCTTGGCCGAAACTTGGCCAGAAATTGGCACTTGACCGGCGACCACCATCCGCGGGCGACCGCCACCGCCACTAGTAAATCAATTTTTAATACTTAATTAAAAATTAAAAATTCAGATATTAAAATTAAAAATTCAGATTTATTAAATTTTAGTTTTATTTTTTAATACATTAAGTATTTAAAAAGTATAAATACAGGGTGTATACAGTAAAATACAGGGCGTGATATAGCAATGCCCTTTTAAAAGGAATCCTAACAAAATAGACACTAATTTTAGCTTAAGTCCGTCTCTTGAATAACAGTATTTTCAAAAATCAGGGTTTAAACTGAGAATTATGATAAATGCATGATAAAAAATTTAGGTTGCATTAATCGGGTCATAAACTTATAACTATTGCACGTTGCATAATAAAATTTTAATATTACAACTAAAACCTTTAACCTTTCTATAATTATAATTCAACCTCGTCTTTCCACGTGTCTATGGAAATACGGTCTTTCCAAATACTTTACCTTTTACCTTTACAATTTTTTTAAAAAAAACTCACTATTTTGGGAGATTTCTTTTAGAAGATTATCCATATTGACAGAAATGTTAGAGAATTCAACCATTTATATCATGATAATTAGATTGGTCGAAGATCTATAATTTTAGTAATGTATTATACTCTCTTTGTCCCAGGCTAAGCTGCACGTGTACTATTCATTTAGTCAAAATTGACTAATTTAAACTATAAAATTCTATTGATATATAAGTTAGAATATTATCATGTGGTATAGTGTTATATTCGTTTTAATGAGTATTTCAGAATACTATTTTTTAAATAAATTTTAATTGTACATAGTTAAAAATATTAATGGTCAAACATTTTTTTAGTCAACTGTCAAAAGTCAAAGTGTGCAGTTTAAATTGGGACAAAGGGAGTAGTAAATTATGTGATAGTATTATTTATACAGAAATACTAAAGATAATATTCTAAACAATAACATATATGCCTGAATGAGAGATACGTATAGTGACACGTGTTCATCTAATGTTAAATGTCCAACAAACTCAATTTGGAATCGTAAGACTGATTTCACACTGATTCAATATAGTCGTTACTCGAACTAGTCACGTTAGCAAGAATAAGACTTGACACTTCCCAATTTTACAAGTTACATTCTCACTGAAGGAACATGCCAACCTCGTAAAATTTAATTATGCTGCACTTTTTTAGTCATCACCAAAGTGGTCTAATAACAAAACATTCATAACTCATTTATAGAAAACCCGACCAAACTCCATTTAATCTATTTTTGCTCCTACCTAACTTAGGAGACTTAACTCGATCGTTTTTTGTCATAAAAAATACTCTGTATAAGTTAATACAACTCATCTTTGTATCATTTTTTAAACCGACTCTAACTAAATTAAACTATAAACTAAAGTATAGTTAAATTGGGGAAAAGGGGGCTAAAGGTGTTACTTTTAAAATATAGTAACATTGTCAAAGATTAGCGAGTTTTTTGGGATGATTTCTGATCAATGTATTATATTATGGCCAGTAATTGAGAAGAACTCATCGTTTTAAAGCTGTTGATTATAAACATCCTTTTCCATTTTTTTGATACGATAAAATTTACCTTTACCCTTGGTTAAGTATTATAGAAAAGCCAATTAAAATTATCTCAAGATCCTAAATCAGAAAGAAAGAATTATAGTGAAAGATACCTTTTCTTGTTTCCTCCAACTCACGAAAGTTGGAAATTGCGTTAATTTTCGTAGTGTGGACCAAATAGGATGAGGGCATGACTCATGTTAAGCTGTGTAATTGACTAATTGGTTATTGGAACTCTCCAAATTTGAAGTTGAAAGTTCAAACGGGGAATATCCAATCAGAAGGACAACCATGAAAGCAAGTACTCCATCCTTCCCAGAATAAAGTTCATAAATTTTTATCAACTTTTTCAAACCATGTTTGACCACCGATAACTTTAATTACATATACCAACAGTGTATAAAAATTTGATTTTCAGAAAATACATGTTGCAAGAAATCTAACAATATATCACATGATGAAATTTATGGTCAAAGATGTTTTGAAAAAGTTGACCAAAAATTCGGAACTTGGGACGGAGGTAGTAATAATTAATCACCGTTACCGACCTTGACACCAGTACATATGGATACGTGGTCCACGACAATGCAAAAGGATGGCCGGACTTTCACCATTCAGGGCCCAACTTCTCCCGTACCAGGCCTAAATGGTAATCTTGAAAGATGATACGATCTGTTTTTTGGCATGTGAAACGAACGAAACTCCAATTAAACTTTCATTTGTGAATTTATGTGAGTTGAAAACTTTTCACTTGTACGTTAAGGTAACATTTGGTTTGTAATTTTCTTAGTAAAAATAATAAGTTCATTCTTATTAAAGTATAGAAAATTGGTTACAATTCGTGATCAATTGTGTGTGCAGCCGTCTCTGTTGGCTATCTACTTTTATAATTGACAATTAGAAAACATCATACCTAGAATGAGAATTTTTACCTATTAACAAAGTAAGGTTAGATTCCCACATGCCTCGCACAAAATGTGATGAGTCTTCCACTTGAATTCAGCACAAACATGATGTATGAGAGTTTGCTCCACATGAACGTGGTTTATAGAGACTTAAAGACCATAAAATTAAGCAAACTCATATTCAATTAGTTGGTGTCGAGTCAAGTGAGAGACTCACCTCACTTTCTGTGGGGCCACGAAAGTCTCATCTGCCTTTATGTGAGACATGCTTAATGAATTAATGAAATGGATGAATCTCCGTAAAAAAAACTAATGAATGAAATGGATGAATCCCCTAATCGAGATATAATTGATTTAAAATCAATTAGATCTCTACTGAACACACGCATACATCCCCCTAAAAAACATTGTATCCCTCATTGCAAGCAAAGGTAGATGCTTGCTTCAAAGCTAGTAAATAAGCTTTCAGGGATAGTTGCTCACAACTTGTTATATACACGGATTCTTCTAGTCCAGCTTCTTCGATTCTGAAACCATAAACAACTCCCTGAAAATCAAAAGGAGTAGTAGATCAAATTCTAGTATTACTATCTAATTTAACAGAAGCCCCCCTCCAGTCCCATGTGGCTCTGCCACTGTTTGTACCCGTCCTAATTTATATATAAGGTAGCTATAAAAAAAAATCTTCACCACTATTCTCCACATTTCTTAGGGATTTTGGGTCACCACATTCTCCTATACAAACTATTGTCCTTTACAGACAGTAAACACCCAACAATGAAGAGCCACTATTGATAATTAACAACCATTAATGAAGACGTTCACAAACAACAAAGATAGCTACAATCACCGTTGTTAACCACCATTACTAAGCACTAAGATGACCACCACTCCCGAGTACCGATGATGACCATTACCACCAATAATGACAGCCACCACCTGACCGCCACCACGTCTACTAATCATCGACAATGTCAACCACCAATACATGCGATTATCGACAAAGACCACCACAACCACCAAACATCAACGACTGCGACTATCATCGTGAGCATTGATGGCAACAACGATCACTGGATGTCACCGATGGCGACCATTACCACCACCATAAACTATTAATGTCCTCCACAAGCACCACCGAGCTACGACGGCGGAGACCACAACTACTTTTGACAATGGCGACAATGCCATTGATGACCACCCTGATGGCAATGTTCATAATTATTGTCATTCTCCCTCAACTAAACCATACAGTGATACAGATATAAAGAGAAAGAAAGGGAACTTGGATCCCTTTCATGATTTGAACCAGGCGACGAGGGTAATCACCTTTTTCTTCTTTTCTTTTCACGTTATTTTATTCAGTGATATTTTCTCTTTTCCTAGTGTGAACCAAACAATGCATAATTTGTTGGGATGTGTTTAACTCATTTACAAGTCATTTTAGAAAGTTACGGAGGTTTGGGTGTTTCATAACGTCTTTAAAAATGACCTTGAAAAAAAAGTAAATTTGAAAGAAAATGAAAAGTTGGTATATCCCTATTTTAAAACAAGTCAACTTTCACTTATAAATATAAGTCCACCAAACTTTTTTTTTTATTCTACTGAAAATTTAATGTGAAATTATCCCCCTGTCACAACAAACTACAGCTCCACCCTTTGATCATCCCCCTTAACCTGATTCTAAAGACATGTCCTTCGATAACTGTATGTGGTACACTATATTTATATTCGTTTGTTATAGGTGGAATGAATTGCAGATTTGTAGGGTTTTTTTTTTGCAGATCCTCGAACCACCGACACCGAATCTATTGAATCTGCAGATTATATAGGTTGGGGCAAGCAGAGTCAGCTGGAAAAAAATGATAGTCCTTCCATCCCAGAGAAATTGGTATAATTGTTTTTGGATCGATATTTTATTCAAGATGAGGTGGAAGTATTGATGGGAAATAAATGAAGTGTATTTTGGGAATGAAAGAGTTGACTAGTAGATGTAATAACCTTTTGAGTGATAATATAGTAAATGTATAAGTTCACTTTTTATCACTTTAGGTAATAATTGAATTGTGCCAATTTATGTGGGACGGACGAAAATAGAAATTGTGTCAATTTCTCTGGGACGGGGGAGTACTAGATAGAACGATAATGACTTTATAAAATTATAGTATGGTATTTTTAGGGTAACATGAGTATAGTATTCACAAGGATGTTTTGCGTATTTTAAATTATAAAGATGTGCATTTTCTTACGTGAGTTTATGTATTATTATAATTTAATTGTGGTTACTATATAAATAATGAATGTACAAATAATGGTATTAAAATACACACTCTACCCATTTATAACACACCTCTATAGTATCCTAAGAAAATGGTATACGAATTATTGGATCAGATCGACATTAAAGTCGCAAATATTGGAATTGAATATCCGCTTAATCCAGATCTCATCCAGGTTGAGTCGGTATTTAGATTTCAGGGATATATACCAATATAACCCTACCTACTTTTTAGTGCAATATAACCCAACGATAAATTTTATTCAAAAACAACCCTAACTAGTTAGTGAAAGTGTCAATATAATACTCAGACCTCATTTCTGATACTGACTTTGAATTTTCGGCATTAACTCTGTAAATTTACCAGTATACCCCTATGGGACAAAATCTAAAATTGAGTGGACAAATTTGCACTTATAATTTGTCGGACCGCCACCAAACCACTGTTGCACCGCCCTTGTAACATGTAGGGTTATATCAGCAAGTCATGAAAACTACTAGGATTATATCAGCACGTTCCTAAAATTTATAGGGTTATATCCGCACATTCATAAAAAGTGTAAGTTTATATTACCACATAGAGAAAGTCTCAAGAAAGTCGGCATGTCCATAAGTTTATTGACAGTCCACTGTATCTTTTATCTTAAATATTGTAATTTTTTATAAAATCTAAAATTTGTATTTTAAAAGTTAAAACAAGCAATAATGTGTATTTGAATATGAACATAAAGGGATATATACAAATAACCCTGAGATAATTCGAAATACAAAAACAACCCTAATTACTTTATATAAGTGAAGTTATAACTCTAAAGACTATACTCCAGCATTGACTGGCCATTTTTGGCCATTGACCTACTAAAAATTACCAAAATGCTTTTCAACCTAATACAAAAATTTGAAAGACAAAAATACCCTTTGTTCCATCGTTATTGCCACCACTCCCACTGCTCCACCACTCCCACTGCTCCACCACTTTTGTAGCCGAGCCGTCACTCCGACTAGGCCACCACGAGATTGTCGCTGCGCTACCACACAGATAATCGCAGAGACTTTCAAGCCTCAATTGCCATTAATTCCCTGATAACTCAATACCCCTTTGGGATCACCAAATCATGGAACCAATCTCTCTATTTCTGCAAATATAGGGTTATATTTGCACTTTCAATTATCAAAATGTTATATTTGCACATATGTGAATTAAGTAGGATTATATATGCAATTTTCTCAAAAATAAATAATATAAAAAATTATTTTAAATTTTTAAATCTAGTATGTAATTTAACAAATGCAGTGTATAAGTAAAAAATGCAGTGGACTGTCCAGTATGTCCATAAGTTTATGGACATGCCGCCTTTCAGGAGACCCATTGTAGCACATATTATAAAAGTTAAGTGTTTGGTAGCCGGTTGGTTTTAACGGGCGACCACATCATTATATACACCATTATCACATTATAACCAGATCTTATACACCCTAAAATTCGACATCATAACATCGTTATTCATATTAAACACCATTATCACATATTGTAGTCTCATTTCAAAACTCATCAACATTAAAAAGCCTAGGTCGAAAA
>JAULKJ010330703.1:0-10074 GCA_032355405.1 Rubia balearica | reverse complement strand
ATTTAATTAGAATTAAGGCTTTCCTGGGGGTTTTTGAAAGCACAACAGGGCAAAAGGTAAATTTTGAAAAAAGTGATTTTTACCTGGGGAAACATGCTACTGTGGCTAAGATTAGACAGGTCAAGGAAATCCTAGGTATGAAACAAGGATCCTTCCCCTTCAAATACCTAGGCTGCCCTATTTTTAGAGGAAGAACTTTAAATGTTTATTTCCAACCTATTCTGGAAATGGTGGAGAGAAGGCTGCAAAATTGGAAAAACAGGTGGCTGTCCACTGGGGGAAAACTGACTCTTATAAAGTCTTGTATCTATTCTATCCCACATCACATCTGGAGTGTAATGGAACCAACAATTGGTGTAGTTAAATCACTTGAAAAGATGTTGTCTAGGTTTTTCTGGGGTGAGACTGATTTGGGCCCTAAAAACGTATGGAGGAGATGGAGAAACATGTGTTTTCCATTAGATCAGAATGGTTTAGGTTTGAGATCTATCCCAACAATCATTGCAGCATGCTCTTTAAAATTGTGGTGGAAATTTCAGTTAGGCATTGCTCCATGGACACAATTTATATGGTCACTCTCTCCTCCAGCTAGACAATCTAAAAACTGGAAAAGGATTGAATCAGTTAACACAATAGCTGAGATGAATACTAGGGTATTTGTGGGCAATGGAAACTGCAATTTCTGGTCTTCTAATTGGACTGGCAGTGGTCCTCTAACTGACCAATGTGATCAGGAAATCACTAATATTCCGTTGGATTATACAGTTAGGAATTACATTCTGAATAGACACATTTTCTCATGTACAATTTACCCTTTGCTGCAGCCTGATGTTTGAAGCCTTATGCAGGTTACTCAACTCAGAGAAGGAAGGGCTGACAGGCTAATATGGAAACCTGAATCTTCAGGAAATTTTTCATTCAAATCGGCATACAAGGTGCTTCAACTTATGAGAGGTACTTCACAGACCATAGGTAAACTATGGATCCCTAGAGCTCAAAAAAAATCTTCGTTTTTATGTGGAAACTTTTGAATGCTTTCCTGCCTTTTGCTGATGTCCTTAGAGTAATGGGATTCAATATGCCTTCCAAATGTCCTTTCTGTGAGAATTCTGATGGCATCCAACATTTTTTCAATGATTGTTCCTTTGTTCTACCTATTTGGTCTGAAGTTAATAAGATCTTAGGTATAGTTCCACCTCAGTTCTCATCACTCTGGAATAGGCTATCCTTTTATTTCTCTCATTCAGCTTGTACAAAACTACAGTCTAGTTTGCTTAGATTATTTCCTATGTGTGTATGCTGGTTTTTGTGGAAAGCAAGGTGTGCAAAAATGTATGAAAATATAGACCAAAATGCTGATCTCATTATTAGACACATTAGGGACTATATTTTTTACTCCTATGCTAAACCTCCTCACACTGACTGTGAAGAGGGTAGAGTGATGGTGGCTGAAGGTTTATTACCTAATTGGTCTATTTGCCCTAGACTGAGGATATCTACTGTACAATGGCATATGCCTAAGCTAGGTTATAAACTAAATGTTGATGCCTCATGGAAGCATGACAAAAGAACTGGGATTGGTCTGGTCATAAGAGATGATAAAGGTAAGGTAATATCACTAGCGGGTTACGAAACTGATTCTGAAAGTGTTCTGGAAGCAGAGTTACTGGCCATCAAGTATGGAATCCCTCTAACTCATTCATTACCTTTGCTCTGTGTTATTGAATCTGATAGTCTACTTGCTATCTCTGTCATCAAGGATCCATATAAAGCTCCTTGGCCTTTATTTGACTTGTGTTTTGACATTAAGATGCTTCTTGGGGACATGGTTATTGTGCATACACTCAGACAAGGAAACACTGTGGCAGATGCAATTGCTAAGTCTGATACAATGATCCATCACAATGGACTAATCAGTTTCGAGTCCATTCCGAAAGAAATAAAGGGATTAATAAAGCTTGATGTCGAGGGAATTCCTTCCATTAGAGTGACTAATTAGAGTCGGATGCTACTGACTTCTTGTTTATTCTGCTATTTTTTCACAGAAACTCAAGTACATGCAAGGTTGATTTGGGATCAATGGAGGATAGGAAACCACAAACCAAAACCAAAGGATTCTGCAAAAGCTTCGGATGGAGTACAAAAACTGGAGTATCTCATCGGCATTCGGCATTCGGGTGCTTACAATTTTGATGCTATTCTAACAGTCGTGTAAGGTCATCTAAGTTTGCAATCATGGGTCAGATTTGTGTTTCGTCTTGTCGATTCGCTAACATGTCTAATGATTGGTTAACTTACATGTCATTCTTTTGAGAGCAATACCTGTTTGCTCTAAGGGCTATCCTAATGGATGTCACTCTTGTATCATACTGAGCCTTTCAGGCCTAATTTGTTTTTTGTTTTTGTTTTTTTAAGCTTCGGGGTAGCTAATAAACAACCCCCCACCTACGGTGGTTTATCTAAAAAAATAAAAAAAATGATACCACTATTGCACAGAATCCCTTATCTTCTACAGTAGTCGCTCACAATCCCTCTATCCTTCAACATTAGGACAATCTCCCTCTGTCCGTCCACAGACACCAAACATGACCTCGAACAATGCATCCTTTGCTTGTAGTCCTTCTCCTGGCTTCGGTAAAATCCAACTTTTCCTTTTCTATCATATCGATGTCCATTTCGATGGACTTTGATTGCGGTATCAGACCCATATTGATAAGCATTAATTTATCCACCGCCGGCCACGTGCTCTCTAGGAATGAAATCTTCACCCCAACTGTGCCATTCAGGTTCGTCTTGGCATCCAAATCGACCTTCTCAAACATTCCACAACCCGCGAGGGTTTCGAGCTCTTTCTGAAGTTGGGTCTTCGTGTAGATCCCTCAGGGCTGGATGGTGACCATTTCAAAGAAGAAATTCTTATTACTTTCCGTCGTGTGACTTGGACTCTTGTTGAAGAACGAGATGTCAAAAACCTTGTACTTCTTGAACCCACTGAGCTTGTTCAGCTGCACTACAATGTTGATTGGTAAACCATAGGAGTCCCAGTCCTTCTGGTTCGTATCACTATCTTTCGCCCTAGCCGAAAATGGTGAAAATCAAGCCCATAAGTTTAACTTGAAGTTCCCTCCAGAACCTCCACCTCTACCTCCTCCGCTGCCACCACCGAAGATGTTGATCCCTCCTCTGCTGAGGATAAGAGCGACGGTAGTAGCTTCTCTGATGAGGGAGACTTTGACGACTTTACCGGAGGCATTTGGATTAGGGGTTAAGGAGAGCTTGGAGGTTTTGGGAGCGGAATAGGAGGAGGGGGAAGGGTAGCGAGTGGACCTGATGACGGAGAAGGTGGGGTAGCGAGTGGCGGTTGGTATGGCGGCAAGGGGGAGTCGTAATGGACACTATAAGGAGGGAGAAGGTTGACAGAGTAGGATCTAACTCCTTCATTCTTACTCATTTTCCTATATTTTATTAACTAGGAAGGAGTTAGATGAAAATCCATGTTTTACCTTCAAGTTCCAAGTAAGAAATTACTCTATGCTAGCTAGTGGGAACAAAGTCATATGTGCTCTAGTTTATTATTGTTAGTGTGCCAGAAGTCTTGGACCAAATAATTGATCATATTTTGGTTTTTCAAGTTGACGTTGCATTGAAAATAAATCTACCATTGTTCTTGACTTGCATTTGATAGCAGGTGTTGCAAATGGAGACAAATAAATCAACAGTGGATGAATAAGATGGAACAAAAAAAAAATCTCAATCTCAATCTCCCATGCCATGGTAATTGGTGTTTAAAGATCAAAGAAACCAAATCATCATGTTGTGACATCTGTGCCACGTGTCAATCGTGCACCACACTAGTTCTACCTATTGTTCAAGGGGATCCTTCTGAAAAGATGTACATGGAAGTTGAACTCAGAAGGCTGACATGCTTGGAGCAGCTCCTAGCACACCTTGAAAATGCCAAACCTGCTCTCCTAGGGTATGATGCTGGAAGCTTTGTAGTATCAAGGTGATGATTGCTTTGTTTGGTTTAATAGGAAGACTGATAAATCAAGAACTCGATGATGTAGGAAATAAAGCAATTGACTTTTACTTGTCGCATGCTTTAAATTGTGAGAGGAATTCTGACATTTGAATGTTATTATAAATTGATTAGTTTCGGCGTTGCTATTGTTTTAACAGATTGATGAAAGTTTTTTTATTCAATGTTTGGAGAAGCTTGATATCACAATAATAGCACCTTTACTTTAGATATTTTAAAGTGTTACAGTTGATATTTCAAAAGTGTTACATTAGACTTTTAAAAAGTGTTGCATTGGAATTTTCCAAAGTGTTACATTAGAGTTTTCAAAAGTGTTACATTAGAGTTTTCAAAAGTGTTACATTGGACTTTTCAGAAGTGTTACATTAGACTTTTAAGAAGTGTTACATTAGAGTTTTAAGAGGTGTTACACTAGACTCTCAAAAGTGTTACGATAGATCTTTAAAATTGTTGCATCAGATAAGCAAAAAAGTTACATTAGACTAGAATACGTGTTACCTTAAATAAGTGTTGCATTAGCTAAAAATATGTAACACTTTTAAATAGTGTTGCCTTAATCATGATAAGTGTCGCATAAGACCTAATGTAATATCGCCTAAGGTAATACCTATAAAAGTGTTGCATTATGTTTTTAATCAACATTTTTAGTACCTAATGTAACACTTTTAGAGTGATACAATAAACCTAGTTAGTAGTAGTGTGACTTGAATTAAGTACACGAACCTTTGTTTGTAACAGTCTCAAACATAATGATAATCAATCTCCAAGTTCTTATTCTGCTAGTAAAAAATAGGGTTCTAAGGGTGAGGTAAATGACACTTTGATTGTCACAAAAAAAGGGGTAGGAAATGAGATTGGAAGCTAAATATCCTTCGAGATGTAGATGATTTATTTGAGTTCTCATGTTATGGATAAAAAAATCATGCACTCAGACTCCACAGAAGACTTTGAAACAATTGTCTACTTCTTTTACTTCCAAGAAATAGGAGAGGTGCCAAGAAACTATAAAAGCCAGTCACTGACCTTCTTGTATCGTCATATTTTCTCTTATCTTAATCACAATATGTTCTTATCTGTGGGGATTAATGGAAGGCATAAAACAATCCCTTTTCCAGATTATACTTGAGATATTTCAGGATAAGACAAGTGATGATTCGTAGGGCTTAAAAAAACTAAGTTGGTGAACAACATATGTGATGTCACGTCTTGTAAAATTGAGATATAAAAGTATACCAATAAGTCTCATGTACTAATTAGGCTGAGGAAGAAGAGGGGAACTATCATCATGAACCTTCCCAGTAAAAGGAAATTGAGTGGTTGTGGCCTTGGCATCATCTTGATCACAGTCAGAAAGCAAATCCAAATTATATTTTCTCTGATTGAGGAATATATCTTGATTTGATCTCAGGATTACAATTCTTAAGAAGTACTTAGTGTCACCAAGATCCTTGATGGTGAAGGCTGAGTGTGAAGCATCCTTATTTGATTAGATAGTAGTCAATGAACTCCCAACAACAAGGACATTATCAATACCAGGAGTGCTAAACTGAACTTTTTAGTGTGCTTAGTTGTAGCTATTTCTCTGTAAAAGCAAAATTCCACATTCTTGAAGCTTGTTTCAGGCCATCGAGAGATTTGTCTAATCTGCATATTAGATTATGCGGTGGGAACCCTTCATGTCGCACAAAATATATCTTCTCATTCAATGATCCATGCAAAAATAACACTGTTAATATTATCCTAACGTAAAAAACCACCCCCTTGATGCCACAATAATTCTAATTGACAGTCTTGGACAAAGGAGAAAAAATATCATGGAAGTCTACCCCTCAATTTGATTATATCCTTTTGCCACTAATATGGCCTTATAATACCTTTCGGTATTTCACCTTGAATATCCACTTTGATCCAATTTCTCTTTTTCAGGTGACACTGGCACCATAGTCCAGGTTTTGTTAACCTCAAGAGCCATCAGTTACTGCTGCATTGCCTCTTCTCATTGTTCGATTCCTTTTGCAGCCTTAAATGATCGAGTCTCTTGAACCAGAGGTAGTTTATCAACAAACGCCCTATGTGTTGTATCATAGGATATCAGTGAGTGTAAACAATGTGTGACATTTTTGACAACTACAACATTAGCATTGTATCTAGTCTTTTTGTAACAACCATTCCCAAATTGACATCCATGGTAAACCTGTGCATTTGACTAAGTTTCTAACCTTAGTGGTCACAGCTCCTTCCTAGTTTTGTTGTCACTATCTAGTGGGTTATATGTCCCTTTCTATGTGGAGAAAGCCTATATTTGTTCATATCCTATTCATTACTTCTTGAAATGGTAAAGACTTGGAGTTGTAACCCTTGGAGCTCTTTAAGAAGCTTTAAAGAAGTTGTCTTCAGTTGTTATTTAAGAAGCTTTATGAATGAAGTCTTCAATTGATGGAGTTGTTTCAATGCTTCTTTAAGAAGAGATGTTAAGGTTGGAGCTCTTTAAAGACTTGAGTTGTTTAAATGGTTCTTTAAGAAGACATTAGGGCTGAACTTGGGTGATTGTGGAATATAAATAGGTGAAGAAATTATCTTCAAAACACAGAGAGTGAAACAAGAAAAAGAGGAAGAAAACACGTCTTTTTGTTGTTCACATTTTTCTAGCGCAGCTTCACAATACACCTTTGATCGAAGGTCAATCTTAGTCCGATCATGCTGAAATTTTATAAGAAGATTCGGGACATCTTGGGATAGAATTTTGACAATGGGATTGTCAATTGGTTCTCCGGTTCGTGAGATATGACAGCCCTACCGAGTTATGGTTTTTGGTAATATTCTTCACTTTTCTCTTGCATGTGCTGCTAATTATGATTGTTTGTCGTTGGGTATTTTGTGCACCTATTTGAATCCTGGAATTGGGTTTGTGCAGCCTTTCTTTTATCATAATAAGAGCAATTGTGGTGGACTTATAATCATCCCGTAATTTTTACTCTTCACACCAAAGAGATTTTCCTCGTAAAAATCCTTGTGTCTTTGCTTGATTGCTTATATTGCTGAATTGCTTACTTGTTTTGACTGACTTTTGGAGACAAAATTATACTGGGCATTTGTTTTTGTGTTTGTTGTTGGACAAACTCTTAGTAAGGGTTGTGCTTTAGCCTAACACAATCTGGATAACCTATAAGCTTGAAGTAGTTCTCCTTCAGGTGTTCCAGAACTCCGCAATAAGTACATAGTTGTTCAGGCCTCTTCATAACCTTCTTCTTAAAACCTTCATTAGCACCTGATTTTCAAAATGTTTTCACCGCTAAATCATTTTCATGTATGATTTCTTAATATCATTCAGTTATTCCAGCAAACATAGCAAATTGTTTCTGTTGAAAGGAATTGAATTCAGTGCTTCTTTACTTCTCAATGTGACTTACCAGTGCATAGGCCTTTCCAATAGAAGGCAATTGATCCATTAGCCGGTTCTGATTGCTTACAATAGTGAATTCATGATTCTGATTGCTTCTGCACATAGTAGCCACAAGTGTAGCATTCACACTTCTTCCTAGGTCAAAGACATTCAGACTAATCCAAAATCCCATTGAGTTTAGTGAAGTACGAAGCAACAGAGCTTGATCCTTGCTTCATTGAGCATATATCCCTTCTTAGGCTATTGATCAGAGGTATATTGTTCTCACCAAATAGATCATTCAGTTTCTCCCATAGAGTCTTAGCATCATTAGAGAATATGAATCCTATGGAAATTTCTATAGACAGAATTCAAGAGCCAAGATACAAGCGTAGAATTAACCTTTTTCCACATTTGGAACTAAGGACACTAGTGTAGGATGTGGGGAATAAAGGCGGCTATATTGGACTATAAAAGTCACTTTTTAGGTGACTTCCTTGGTTTGATCCTCCACATTCAAATACGGTTATGAGAATCGCTTGTGAATTACCTTATCAAAGGCGGATCGCCTTTGATCAGGAGGAACAAACTATGAAAAACTTCCAAACTCGGAACTGGGAGTCAACCTTGGGTGTTAATCACGGTTCAGGTACCTGGATTGTTGTCGGAGCTGATGATGTTGTTCCTATATCGGGTCCGAATTCAGAACCTAACCGGGTCATTGAAAAAGAAATCTGGGTTTTTTGGAATAAAATGTTATGGAATAAGAACAATAGTTGATTAAAGAAGTTTCCAGTTCGGTTTTGAAGATATACTCTTCATTTATAGATGAGAAATAACTAGGAACCACCTTCTAATTTTGGAAGCTTTTTCGGATGTTATGGAATTTTATTTATTTATTTCCAAAAACTGGCCTAAAATAGCCTCAATGCACCAGTACACATTCCAATAGATTTTAAATTGATTGTGCAAGGTTAACATATTGTAGAGATACCACTAGCTAGAAAATATCAATACATAGGAGTAGAAATCATGTAGATTCTGTTTTTGGCCTCCTTAACACTAAACAACAACATTGTAGTTTCAACAAAAATATATAGACAATGCTAATCAAGCAACTATCTACAGATGTGAATAGAAAACAAGCAATTTCTATATTGCACAATACATGTCACGAGTGTCGAGATATGTCGCACACTACCACGTTAGTACTTAAAAGAGTTGTAGATCAGACATGTAATAGATGTCTCACAAAAAACTTTTGTGCTATGTTGATGTCATTCTATGAATAATGCTTGTATTCCCTTGGAAAAATACGTGGACATTACAATATAAGAAATTAGTTTGAGTAGCTTAGTAGTTTATTGATGAATAAAATTTGACACATTTATGAACATAATACTTACATTATCAATTTCTAGGTAATCCAAATGTTCATCTTTAATTCACTCGGTTGTGTATAACATTACGTAGTACCCACTCTCCCATATTTTTGCTAATATCTTATACTAATTTATATGAATGAAAATTAGTAAATAATGGCGAACATGAATAAATTTTGTAGGTTATGATTGTAGAAGTTCAAACCTTGATTTGGACTACATGTAAGTCGCTTTAAAGATTAGACTCATTGAATGCACTTTCCAAATATCTACAAATGCTTGTGATGGTTGAAAGTGCAACAGATCTATGCAGTACACACGGTTGTCGCCCGGAACAATCAAAATTAATCTCCAATGATCCCTATATCCAATCGTGTAGTTTAATCAAATATTTGGAGAATGTAAGCATGCATGGCTATGTATAGTAGTTCAAAAATTGAAAACATCACCTCTCAATATAAGGTTCAATGAGGTATTTTTTATCCTTTCGGACTATGCTTTTGCGTACGTATTCGATACGCTCTTGCTTCAAAAACTCAATCCCTTGATTCATCCACAGACACAAATAGCCTACCTAACCCTTTTCCTTTTAATTAGCAAAGTAATACATGTAACTTACACAGAGCATTTTGAAGATTAGGCAAGAATATGTATGGAGTTCATTTCAATACAAATCAAAAATGAAAAAATGAAACTCACACTTACAATAGAAAGAGGGACATGATATTTTTCTTGGCTTGGTCACACATACATAATTATTTGAAGTCACTCCACAATGCAATGATGTCTCGGTTTCTAGAAAAACACACCCATTCCCGGAAAATGTGTATATTTAGTTATGTTGGTGACATAAAAGGCAAAGTCAACGAAGATCGTCCATTGGCTTAGAACAAAATAATGTAATTAAAATGAAGAAGTCAACAACTACTCAGATATAACTTGAACTCCATCTATAATGTGTCTTTATATTGTTTAGGAACTTTGTGCAAATGATCATAACGGATGTCTACGCTCGTCCTACCTACTTTCCTTACCCAAATAGAATATTTAGCACATTTTTCCGACAAGCAACGACCCACCTTGTCAAAAACCAACCAGGTCAATTCCTTTCTAGCCATTCTTGTTTATAGTGTTCTACCATGTGTCCTAGCAATTCCTACCTCATTTGACATTTCCTCGTCCTCATCTTCACCAATTGTTGTCTCCGTATTTTCATTTTGCAAAGACACATGATCATCACGAGACCTTTTCCTTGACATTTTGATACCTAG
>JAULKJ010330693.1:0-10075 GCA_032355405.1 Rubia balearica | reverse complement strand
ATTTGGTAGAAGCAATATCTAGGTGGAGTTCGAAGATGAACAGGGAACACCGGGTTGTGGAGAGCAAGTCGCGTACATGATGCAAAATGTAGGGAAGTTGTCGAAGAAAGTGGTAATTGTTTGTGGGTTGCCAGAGCCAGCATGAAGTCTTCCCACGGGATGTGAGAGATCAACACATGGGCCAGCAGTCATTCTTGCATTGGTGCTGGCCGATCGGATGGTAAAACTAATGTGACATCGTTGATGATCGCTCGCTCCATTTGATATCAGATTCAAATCAACCCCTCCTTCATGGTCAAAGATGTTATAGAGCATGTGTTGAAGGAATTAAAAGTGACCATTTTGTACAAGAAGGTGTGGTGCGATCGACAGAAGGCTATTGGTTTAGCCTTTAAAACCTAGAAGGAATCCTTTGAGAGATTGCCCACATTTATGAATGAGCTGGTCAGAGCTACTCCATCCACAGTTATTGATTGGGTAGATGTACCTGATAGAGTTCATGGTCACGGGTGTAGGAATTTCAGGTTTGTGTTTTGGGCATTTGGTCAGGCTATCGAAGCCTTTCGCTAATGCAGGCCAGTGACCAGTAGGGATGGCACATTTCTGAAAGGAGCATACAAGGCCACGATGCTAGTTAGGGTTGTGCACGATGCGAATGATTATGTATTGCCCATCGCCTGTGCAATAGTATATGCTGAGATAAATGAAAGTTGGCATTGGTTCATGCTGAAGTTGCGACACCATGTAGTGGGTAATAATTCTAGGGCCATAATTGTTATATCTGACCGTCATTTGGGGATCTTGAATGCAATGGCATACACGGATGGATAGATGGAGCTGGAAGGATACCATCAGTTCTGTTAGAGGCATTTTCAGTCCAACTTCCTCATTGCGGAAGGTGGGAAGTTTAAAAATGTGCATTTGAAGACCTTGGTGTGGAAGCTCGACAGTGCTACATAGGAACGAAAGTGGCGAGAGTACAAGGAAGAGTTGAAGGAGATCGAACCTGTTGTATGGTAATGGTTGAAAGAACATAACAAGAGTAAGTGGTGTCTCACTTTTGATGGAAACCACCGGTGGGGTATTCTTACAACCAATATGTTGGAGAGCTAGAACAATTTTTTGAGGAGCACAAGACATATACCGAAAACTGCTTGTATTAACGCAATTTTTTAAAGAACAGTCAAAAATTTTCCTCAAAGGGTAATGGAGGCGACTAACTGGAGGTACACTTACATCACACAAGTTTATCTATAAATTCATTGACAGTAGAAGTAAACAATTCTAAATTATTGTTATTTTGCCATTTTTTTGTCGAGTAGGATTTGGTAGAAGTTTGAGAAGAACGACAACACGGGGGCAGGGAAATGTTGTCAATGTGTACGACGTAATTTACAGATTGATAAGGTTGTGATGAGGACCTTCGATGGAAGTTTGGGTGAACGAGACTATACTGTCAAATACTCGAAGAAATTGTGTAGTTATCGGGAGTGGTAAATTTTCAGGATGCCTTGTTCCTATGCCTTGGCTGTTCGTAGGAAAAGGCGTGATGATCCCAAAAACCCCTGTGATTAGGCATATCACACGAAAAACCTTCGTATCACAATACAGTGTGGGTTTTATGCCTGTCTGAGATCCATCATCGTGGCAACCCGCAAAATGGAGGTTGGTCCCCGATATCGAACAGTTTTGCGATAAGAGACGTGGCCAATTTATCGAGAGAAGAAAACGGAATTAGATGGATGAAAGAGTACCTGGTGATCATATAGGTGTTTGTGGGCGGCATCCCGCATAGGGTACTATTTATAGTACTAAGTTCCTTAGAATGTTTACTTATGATTTTTCTGGAAATATTTAGTTTTCAATGTAAGGGCTATGTATGTCGTGACACTTGAGTTTTTATGATAGACTATATTACCTTGTTAATTTAAAGCTTTAACTATTGTTTCCCACTAAATTGTTACTCACTAAATGTCTGACGAATCATATGGGATGGCTTTTTATAAATTGTTTTTTGCTGCAAATTGTTTTGTGCTATGTGTTTCATTAACTGATGTTTTTTTTCTATTTTATTCAGGGATACACCATGGATCATCCTGGACCAATCGACGAGGATTTTCTCTATCTACACATGGAGTACCGTGTACGGGCAATATACAACGGTAACTTGGAGGATACGACCATGTAGGTTAGATGTTGTGATTGAGCCTACTAGGATGTTGAGATCCTCGAGGGTGTCTTGAGCTAAGTCTGTGCGGTGGGATTCTAGGGCCCCCTCCATTCAGCGGCAATCCACATCAACCATTCATTTATCACAGCCTTGGTCGAGCGCTGGAGATCAGAGATCCACACATTTCATCTTCCGATGGGCGAGGCAACTGTCACATTGCAAGATGTGAGTCTGCATTAAGGTCTACCGATCGATGGTATACCCATAACTGACCTTGACTAAAGAAGGGCGGTGGCTGAGTGGTAGACCATATGCACTGACTTCTTAGGGGAAACACCCCCCTTGGATACCATCAAAGGGGGTCATATAAAAGCCTCCTGGTTGGGTACCATTCTGCACATTTCCCTTCCTATTGACACCATGGACGTTGATTGTCAGCAGCAGGCAAGGGTATTCATTCTACTCTTGGTTGGTGGAATGCTTATGCCTGACACATCGAGATATGAAATCCACTCTTCTACTTGCCACTTCCTATTGACACCATGGACGTTGATTGTCAGCAACGGGCAACGGTATTCATTCTACTCTTAGTTGGTGGAATGCTTATGCCTGACACATCGAGATATCAAATCCACTCCTCTATTTTTCGCCAATCATGGATTTATATGTGGCACAACAGTTTAGTTGGGGAAGTGCCATTCTGACAAACTTGTGCAGGAGTTTATGTGACACTGCAATTTCCCAGAAGAAATCAATATCCGGGAAACTTGTCTTCTTACAAGTAACATTGCAATCAGAACATTTTATTTTTTCATATTTTATTATTAAATGCTCACAATTATAATTTCGTGCCTCTTATTCCTTGCTAGTTGTGGGCATATGAGTAAATACCGACCATTCATCCCGTCGGACGACTTCTATTGACTGACACTACGAGTGTTGTTAGGTCCAGGTTTGTATTCAATAACATAAAACAAACTGTCAAAACCTTTTCCTAACAAACGGTAAATAATGTTCTTCAATCAATCCTCCGCAAGTGGAGAGCCCATTATGATTTATCACGATCACCGATGCATATACTTACAGTGTAGAGTGATCAACTGACAGCTCTCCATGACAGTCAGGAATACGAAAGTTTGGTTTCCATTTAACTAGTGGCTTGAATATTTATTGATTTTCATATTAGTTAAAACTTGTTCTTTTTTCAGTTCATTTGGCATCCTTACTCTGAAGATGTCATGCAACATCTCCCGCCATATTGTACATCCATTATGAACAACTGGCGGTTGACTGTCAACCTTATTTGCAGGCATATGGTCGAGAGTCATCATGTTCATTGGGTACTCAGGAAATTTGGCTTCATCCAACCAGTACCTATGCAGTTGGTGCCAAAGAAGGAACAAAACACTCTACATTTAAGAGACCGTCAGGGGAGGTCAAACGTTGATTGGCAAATTGTACTAAGCATGCATGTTCAGGCGTGGGAACAGCGGGCAGACTATGTAGCCCTGATCCTCGGAGAAGCTGATCCATATACACCAGATCGGGAAAACATAGAGTGCTATCTCCGTAGTATTTTGAGAATGATTGACCGGCCAGGAAGGTGCCCAACGGTTACAGAAGGGTTTCACGGAGATGGGGAAACCTTGGAGCATATAGTATTCACTAGTTTTGTCTAATAACATTTTATTAATACATATAATTTCTTCATTTCATTGTATCTAACATGTATATCTGATTTGTACATATGCAGGTTATATCCAGGGTGCGGCTCAAGCACAAAATTAATTTGGACGCATGTCCCTCACCTTACGCAGACATTATCAGGGACACCCTTGAAGATATCATAAGTGCCCTATCATATGTGTATGAGCCCTCCAGAGTGCTTTACTATCAGCCATATCTGCACGCCGAGAGACCTTCCCCCTAGTGTCAGGTACAATGAAATCAGAAGCCACCGTCCCTCTCCTCCTGGCAGACAGGGTGGTGGCGGAGGGTGCCCTACAAGACCTACTCCTGACATTGGTTACTCCCAGTCCGGACCTTCACATGCTAGTCCATTCGACGGAGGACCATTTGATGTCGGACCCCTCACACTCCACCCCTTCTCCAATTCGAAGGGCGCCATTAGCACAGTCGTGATGCGTTCAACTAAAAATTTTATTACTAAAACATACATTTCTACAAAACCATATAGGAATGAATTCATATTTTGTTATTGTTATCCTCCTCAAATTAAATTAAAATTAGAACACGCATTTGGAGAATGTGTCCTCTTCATTTTTAAAATTTTTTTAACACTTCAGAAAAAAATAAACTTTATCAAAATTTTAATTTAAAAAAAAGAGGACACATTGGGAGAATGCGTACTCTTTATTTACTCTTTTTTTTTTACAATTTTAGGGAATAAAATTATTATTATTTCAAAAAAAAGGATAAATTCAACTAGAGGTCGTATTTAGAGAATGTGTCCTCTTAAAAAAAATCTTTTTCAATTTCCAAAAATCATAATGTTTTTTAAACAAAAATAATTTAAATTCACCTGGAGGAAACATTATCTGAATGCTTCCTCTTAAATTATTTTTTAAATATTTCCGAAAATCAAATAATTTTTTAAATTTCATGAAATTTTTTATGTTTTCTGAAGTAAAAAAAATGAATTAAATTTCACCTAGAGGATGCATTTGTCAAATTTTTTAAAATTTTAGATACAATAAATCAAAATAATAAAAACACCGTGAAGAAGCATTCTCCAAATGCGTCCTCCCCCTTTATTTCCATTTTTATTCATAAACCTACATGGCATCCAACATGGGCTATAATACACCCTTCAAAAAATGATCTCGCCGAAACTATGAAGTTCTTTTTCTATGTTCGCATTAAATTTCCTCAAGCTACATAATTTGCCTTAATAAAAGAGTACAAATTCCAATTATTTGTTAACGGCCAAAAGAGACCAACTAAAGGGTACATAACAAAAACCACCTAAACGTGTAACTTACCGTTGACAGCAAAGGTTTTGGGGTCAGCTCACGGTGTGTTTCATCGACTGCAATTTACTCACCTTACTCCAAACAGTCCTTTCCTAGGCCTGCTACGTTCCTTCCTTCTCCTTTGGTCAAACCATTTGATTTTAGTCAGAGAAGTTCAAACGAAAGGTCCTATCGATGAACAATAGACTGATCGTATTGCTAGGATATAAGGATTAAGGATCACGGTTAGATTATATCTCAAAAAATCAGCATAGTTTGTTGAATTTGAACTAGTCATTTTATGTTAACAATATACACTCCTATGACAATTCAAATTCCTTGTTGTTCAAAACTCTACTACAGCGTAGTTTGTAAGTCTGCCTTTTATAACTCTACTACACTACAACAAAGTAAGTCTGCACGTTGGTTTCTTTTTCACTTATCCTTATTATTGTTATTGTTATTTTTTTTAATATACTTTACAATTTAGTACTTATAAAACTTACTCTTCAAAGTTCACCTAACAAGAAATATATTATTGATAAAAGGTTCCTTGTTTAAAATAAAGTAAAATTATCGAGTCTCACAGTGCGTCACCTACAGAGTCCACCCGCGGAATGCTGCTGCTAAGAACTTAAGTGTGCAGATCGGAACCGCATAACATATCAGTGTAAAATCATTTAAACTTCATAAAAGATGCATCGGCCACATCAGTGTCAATCGACCAAGAAGCACTTCTAGCTACTCCTCCTATAACGAAACTTGTGCAGAAAATGAATTTGCAGCGAGCACCCTTACCTTAATTCCATATTAGAGTTCCTCTTTTGTTTGACTAACTTTCTAGGGATACGAGGCAAGCACAACACATCTGACATGCAGAAAAAAATAATGATCTACCTCGGAATTCTAAACAGAGGTGGGAGGATTGAAATTACTCATTAACCACGGCATAATACCAGTAGGAATTGTGATAACCAAACGCATCATCAGTAACCCTCAAATTGCTTAAACATTGGCCTTTTGTTAAGCCGTAAGATTAGAGCAAAGGTCCATCACCTTGACATGTTGGCTTCTAGGAATAAATTTATTCAGAATCCTGAATATAAAAAATATTAAAATAACTTAGTTAATACAAAAACTAAGCCTTAAAACACCCAAACAAATAGATTAATACGGAAGGTAAACGTAGTGAAAAGTATAAACATCAATTTATTGCATAATAAAACTAAAACCTTAAACGAACTAAGTAAATACACAAATAAATCATATTGACATTAAATAAACCGACTTATTTTATAACAAAACTAAATAGTTAAACACCTAAAAAAATTTATAACTACAATAACTAATCATACTGAAACTCTACACAGAAAGTTATTAAATAATAAAACTGAACACCTAAACTAATACATAAAAATCCAAGAGTATAATGAAAATAAACACTGAAACACAAAACGTAAAGGATTAAATACCTAAACTAGTAAACTTGTAACTAAATAATACAAGTTATTACACAAGGAAACTAAACACTGAAAACCCCAAAATAAGGGTCTAAATACATAAAGTCAAATCATAAATACATAAATTAATAAAACATGCCTAGAACTTTCGGCAAGCTCAACTTGAGCAACTTGTTTAATCTGTGAGTCATTATGTGCCATCAATACTATGCCCTACTACACGATGTGCAGGTACATTCCTCTTCACCACAATTTTGTAACTCCATGTCTAACCACAGTATCATCATCTCCATGCTTGTGTTTTCCCATAACTTAAGATTTATTTAAAGGCTCGGTTGGCTTCTTCACATACGACTTCTTTTCCTTCCCTTCAGACACCTTTTTATTTCCTTTATCATCTTTCACTCCAGACACCTTATTTCCCTTGTCATCTTTATCTGCAGCAACCAACCGATGAGCAGTCTCTTTATTTCTCTTTCTTTTTCTGGTGCTTCAACAACCTTCTGATTACCCTTGTTCTTTTCAACCATCACGGGAGGAGGCTCATTAACAAAACATCATTTTCAAGAGAAAAATCATCATCAAGAACAGAAGATTTCACACCAGTGCAACCTTTTTCCTGGCCTCAGTCTTTCTAAAAGTCTTCTTAAATACAACAGAAACAGATTTATGACAAATCTTAATACCAGATTAAAAACATTTTCACTATATCATCTCTAAAAAAAGTACACAGATTTATCATAATAGAGATACAATAGAATGTAATAACAATATAAACAGAAAAATAAAACTACAATATTTCAGTTACCAATATTACCTTTTTTCATACATTATTTTCCCTTTCAAAAGATGAGCTTTATATCCTAAAATATAAAACAATCAATATAATAATAAAATTAAGAAGCATATTAAATTACAAAAACTATAAGCACAAATACATACCATCCTAAGTAGATGGTTTTGGTTGTAACCAACTAGATTTTCTCATATGTGTTTCATCATATGCATTCATAAGTAATTAGATAAAAACAAGAATAAAGCACTAATACAAAAAAAAAGGTCATCAAACAAATATTCATATCAAAACAATTATTAACTACAAAAACAACTGAACTACACATATAAATAGGCTAACTAATTCGATTTTCACTATTTGGTTTCACTGAAAATAAAATATAGGTAAACATCATCAACATTCAAAAGGAATTACATAAAAACATGAAGAAATATTTGAAACAACAAAAGTCAAAAGATCAAAATGCCTTACATTAAACTGTATACACAACAAATCAAAAAAGAATGCATATGAAAATATTCATATCACAAAATAATATACCACAACAAAACCTGAAGTAAGTACATAAACATGCAAACTAATTCGATATTAACCATTTGATGACAATAAAACCATAAAATTGGTAAGCATACAAACAAGGACAACCATATAACACAATAGATAAAACAAGAACTAATTAGAATATACGTATAAAAGAAATCGCTAAGAAATGCATAATACATCAACAAAGCTATCAATAAAACAGAGCAAAAAACACTGGAAACCTAAATAAATGCATAAACAAACAAAAAAAAAGAAAAACACCTTGCAAAACATTTGTATCAACAGTCGAAGAAGAAACAACAACTTCATGCCCAATCATTTCATCTTTACCTGAAGTAACTTCCTTAGATGCCTCCGGTTTTGTCATTGTAGCAACAGATCTTCAAGATTGCAAAAAAAAAAGTCACAAATGCACAATAAAAAACTGACACTTCAAATGCATAGCCGGAAATACAGAGAAAACTACCGGTAAACACTGAGAACATAAAACCACAAAATCAAGCACAAAATTAAACGAATATCATATGTAATGCAACATAAACAACAGATTCAGCGATAAAATATTGATTCAAATGATTTTGAATAGAAAAAAAGTTGCAGTTTGACAGGTTTTGGCGGTTTGAGGGCTTTTGGAATAGGAAAAGATGAAACTATTAAAAAATTGAAAAAAAAGCTAATTAATAACTAAAAATATGTATAATAAATACTATTGCGCAAAGTCCATATAAATATTAAATTCTAAAAGAACCCTGGTCCCACCATTAGGATAGATGAGACGGTCTCACAAAAGTATTTGTATTTTCAAAAATATTTATTTTAGTGTTTTATTTATTGTTTAACTATTTTAATTTGATACGTATTTTTAGCATTATAATTTGATTTGTTCAATTTAATAATTTATTTGATGTTTAACTATTTTAGTTTGATATGTATTTTTAGTATTATTTATTTATGTTTAGCTATTTTTACTTTATGTGTATTTTAATATTCTAATTGATGTTTCACTATTTTTATATGATGTTTGACATTTTCAAATTAAAATAGTTAATGCTGCAATCTCCTCTCTGCTCTCGGAAGCTAAAAGAGCATATGTCCAATTCACCAAAACTATCATATATAGTCCTACCCATCAATTCAGCATTAATATTGCAGATAGCAGAAGCTCTGCAATTTCCTTTGAAAGCATATGACCAAGGAAGAAGGCAAATATTCAGTCAGAATCAAAGCAAAACCCTCGGATTATTTGCACTGATTCAAATGCTCTGCGCCAGTTCCCTGTTCAATATTCCTAATCCCATTGATTCATCGTGTTCATCATTGATTTTCACCACCAAGAACACGATGAAACACCCACTTTCCACCGATGAAGTCCCAAGTCATGGCAGTACTTCAGCCATCGTGGATTGCGTCATCGTTTTGATATGTTACCACTTGCACCCGACCAGCGCTTGCAGAAGAGTCGGAATATGACCTCCACCAATGCCAAATGATGATTAGGTAAGCACCAGAAATAATATTCCGGTGGAAGAATGGTGTGGTGGCACGATGACCGGTGGATGAATGGTACTATGTCCATTGGCGTAGAATCGGCCTTTAACAGCTCGGTTGCACGGCGTTCTTAGAATTCTGACCCAAAACCGCCACTTAAAGAACCTACGATATTTTAAAATGTCATCTAATTCCAAATCCCGTGAACCACGGCTGCGGAAATCAAATGTCGCGCAATGTGTAAGTTTGACGGCGGTAGATGTTCAACTGCCATTATTTGAGAAAATGAATAGTGCCTTTTCTAGAACGCTATGTATTAGTACATATTTTGAGGTCAAAAGATGGTTGATACAGCAGCTGAAAATTTTTGTGATGTGTTATGACTTTGTAAGATATTTATAAACGTAATAAAATTACTCTGTCTTAGACAGAGTAGCTTTCGACATCGTGATCGATGTAGGAACTTACATTGGATATTCCCACATCCGACGATTCCATTTTCCAAATTTGAAATAGGTGCCATTTGTTGGCGGTAAAAACATCGTCATTCTATCACTGGTGAGGATTCGAATGTCGTTACAAAACTCATATCCTATCAACCAAACATAAGATTTATATGTTGCTCCCTTACTTACTTCAAACTACT